>RQTK01000059.1:71632-86736 GCA_003991915.1 Elysia chlorotica | reverse complement strand
GAGGAGGAGGAGGAGGAGAAGGAGTACAAGTGGTATTAGTAGTAGTGGTAAGTTTAGTAAAACTTGTAACCGTTAAAAGGTTAACAGACCGCGGGCATAATAATTGATCAGATTTTAGAAGTCTATACGGTAGTATCTGAAATTCTATAAACCATTGCCTCTGTTCTTAAGAAACGGATTTTTTTTTTCAAGACGAAAGACAATAAGAATCAACACAGAGCAAATGTAATTGCTAATATCTAATTAGTATTTTCTCTCTTGAAAGAAGTGGCGATGGCACAATTCATTAATCTTCGGTGTAACAAACATATTTCACCTAAATCTTACGTGCTCGGTAAAGCAACTTGTAACGGCAACTTCAGAACAAGGCAATTAAATAAAGACCATTTCCACACAGTTTCGCTTACCTCTCCTCTTAATTATTTCGTGAACTTAACTCCACTCAGAATATGGTTGTAGTCTGCAAGAATTGTAAAGTTAACATTCTAAACTCTGAACATGTTCGTGTGTAGCTTTTTCTGTAGCTCCAACGAACAATAAGTATCCTTGTTGTACAAGTGCAAGCTCCACAAAATGTTTTGATTCAACAGTTTTTCTGTTTACAATCATGCCCTTTGTGGTGTCTGATAAACATTTAGAAATATAGTTATACAGACACGCATTTCTTCAATACCTTGGTGATAGCTAATTATTATTTAAAAACAAAAACAAACAAAAAACAAACTAATCTCCTTTCAAGTAAATGGAGAAATGGAAGTAGAGAGGCGCACTGTTATGTTTGGGTGGTACTTGGAAAAGAGAGACTAAGGTTATTCGAATGGAAAGAAATGTGATACTTGTTGCGTGAGAGAGAGAGAGAGAGAGAGAGAGAGAGAGAGAGAGAGAAAGAAGGTACAGTCCTAGAGAAAGACAGAGAGAGAAAGAGGGAAGGAGGATGGAGAAAAGATATTAAGATAGAAAGAGATGGAAATAGAGAAAAAGTTACAGGGAGTGAGTGACAGAGAATTAGAGAGAAGGAAAAATACAAGGAGATATACAGACAGACAAAGAGAGAAAGAGACTCGGAGACAGGCACAGAGAGAAAGAGATTTTTCGCGCATTGTATGATGCATTACGAAATCACTCAATACAAACAAATCTTTCAACAAAACAAAGGGAGATCACAAAAAACAAACACTCTTTGAGATAAAGAAGTAAAACATTATGTGGATTAGTTTGCCCCTTATCGGTGCAAATGGTGCTGGGTTTGCATTGGGCATAATTTTTTTTGTTTTTGTTTTAGCCGGTTGGCAGTTTCCCGATAATCTTTACTAACACAAGCTGGCTAGTCCAACTTTTGGATTTTGTTGGTTTGTTTTTGTATTTGTTTTGTCTGGTGTTTTTTTTTCAATCTGACGTATTGTACCAGTTCAAAGACTCCTTAATATCAGGCCGAGTCACCGAAATGATCGGAGTGAACAGATTTTGCCACAATACATGTAACAGATATGTATCTCAAGTAAAACATAGTTAGTTTATATTGATACTCAGAAAGTAATTTAATTTCATTCTACCAAAAGAAGACCAGCAAAATCTTATGTGAAATTAAAAAATAAACAAAAAGTAAAAACAACTAACAAACAACCAAAAAAAGAAGCAACAAGACAATAAACCACCAAACAATTAAAAAAAAAACATTTTGATAAAGAAACAAATGGGGTAAAACCCACAAACAAGAAGTAGCTTACGTCTCGTCGCAAAAATAGGGGGGCTTACAACGAGACGTAAGCTACTTTGTGTTTGTGTATTCTACCCATTGTCTTTAACTTTGTGTAGGTTGTGTACATCCAAACCATTTCATATGTGAATAGTGAGAGGTACATCGGTGAGGATTTTGCGTATAATTATGGCTTAAGATTTTTAACGCGGTTGCTTCCTTCTTTAAATCCTTGTAAAAAAAATCAACTCAGTTTGGAATATTGTTTAATCACCTTAATTTCAATAAAGAAATCAAATGAGCACGCGGCACGTCATTGGGCTCATTGGTACCATAAGTTTTCATTGTTTTCACTGTAGACTTTTTTTTTCGCTTACGATACTGGTAGAGCGTTGGTCCTCAATCGGGAGGTCTGCATTTCGGAACCTGAGATATCAAAAAACGTATGTGCCCAATTTCGCCCCCTTCTGATTGGATCGGTCTCAATACAATGAGACCGGCTGAGACAGAAGTCTCAACGGCACTGTCTCTACGTGACAGCATGAGCAATAATTGTCAGACGTTAGTCACGGGACCCGTTTCCAATATAATCTTACTTCTGACGTTAGATTTAAGAAAACAACTCAATCACTACTATAATCATCAAAAATGCTTTGATTAAGAGTTTCAGCTGATAATCTCTACCACTGATCGAACAGTCTTGCCGTTTCAAGGTTTCATATGTCCACTTGGGTAGATATATGTTTAGTATTTAATTTTCCCAACCTAATTGGCGCCTTTTAACCAAACTCTGAAATGAAAAAATGATTTTTTTTTCAATTCAAATAATCTTTCTAATGGGTTTTTTTTAGGTAATTCTAATGGTCAACAAAATACAACTCAAGTTTGTTTGTTGTTTTTTTGATGGTTTTGTTTTTCAGTGTAAACAAAGAATATCATGAAACCCAGTCTATCATTATTTTATGAAATAAAATAGCGACATACCAAAAGAGCATTAATCGATATATACTATTTTGATAATCTGAGTCGGAATTTGTAATGGTGATTTGTTTGCAAATGTCATATGCATTAGGGACCTTATTAGTTTAGAAATTAATAATTCATTGCGGGTTGGTTTGCTCACGACCTTTAAACAAAAATTTAGACCAATCACAACCCTCAACGATAATTTGAGGGAAACTGTTATGTTGACAAGGAACATCTAGTTAAAAGGGCATTGCGGATTTTGTTTTCTTTTGGAACTGTTAATGGTGCATGATTGAGGCTTCCCAAATATTTGGTCCGTCTAAATGTGGAAAGGATTATATAGGGAGAGGCCACCCTCTCTTTCTATCTCTCTCTTTCTCTCTTGTTTTCTTTCTCACTTTCTCTCTGTCTCTCTCTCTCTCTCTCTCTCTCTCGCTCATTATCTCTCTCACTTTGTTATGTAAAAATATGTTTACTTAAGTGAAGTCGTTGAATTTGGCCTGAACCTGTGAAGGTCTCTCTTATTCTTTCTCTCTCTCTCTTTCTTAAAAAAATATTAGCATTCAAAGTCATAGTGAACTAATTCATTAAACTACTGGGCATAAATCGGTCAAATAACAAGGCTGCTACCTTTGTGATGTAAAATTGGGTTTACTTTAGTGAGGTCGTTGAGTTTGGCCAGAACCTGTGAATGCCTCTCTTATTCTTTCTCTCTCTCTGTCTTTCTCTTTCTCTCTCTCTCTCTCTCTCTCCCTCTCTCTCTCTCTCTCTCTCTCTCTCTCTCTCTCTCTCTCTCTCTCTCTCTCTCTCTCTCTCTCTCTCTCTCTCTCTCTCTCTCTCTCTTTCTCCCTCTCCATCTCTCTCTGTCTCTCCCTCTCTTTCTATCTCTTTTTAACGTCTCTAAGGTTTCATTTAGGGATCCTATACAGATGTAGACAGGCCAGAAGTAAAAAAATATTTAGAAATAAAAAAGTATTTGTATTCAAAGTCATAGTGAACATATTCATCAAACTACTAGGCATAAATCGGTCAAATAACAATGCTCTATAGGCTAAGTAGGCTGAGCATCAAATACTATCTGAGTTACATGATGTTCTAATGTTTTCAAGAATTGTTTAATTATGGACCACTGCTACCTTTGTGATGTAAAGTTGAGTTTACTTTAGTGAGGTCGTTGGGTTTGAGGCAGTAAACTATGGTTTGAGGTGAAGGCCTCTCTTATTCTTTCTCTCTTTCTCTACCTCTGCTCTCTCTCTCTCTCTGTCTGTCTGTCTGTCTGTCTGTCTGTCTCTCTCTCTCTCTCCCTCTCCTTCTCTCTGTTTAACGTCTCTAAGTTTTCATTTAGGGACCCCATACAGATGTAAATAGGCTTCATCAATAAATGTAAATCGAAGTTTTTAAAAAACATTTGAATTCAAAGTTATATTGAACTAATTCATTAAACTGCTACTACTAAATCGGTCAAATTACAATGCTGTGTAGGTTGAGTATAAAAAATTATCTCAGTTACATAATGTCCTGTTTTCAAGAATTGTGTAATTATGGACCACCGCTAACGTTGTGATGTAAAATTGTGTTTACTTTAGTGAGTGCGTTGAGTTTGGCCTGAACCTGTGAAGGTCTCTCTTATTCTGAAATAGCTGATCCCTAAAAATAATGTTAAACAAACAGGGGGTCTCCTATCTTCAGTGTTTTGTTTACTTGAGCCTTGACATCAAAATTTATAGTTGAATGTACTCAACCTAATACTCTGTTATTAATAAGACAATAAATAAAATGAACTAGTAAACGTTTTGTAGTCTTTTGTTGAAACAAACGAGGCTAAATTGAGCTCATTGTTTTTTTTTAAGTTGAAAGTTTCGTCAATGTTGGAGTAAATGTAACGTTTCACAAGCCCAGCCAACCAAAAATTTTATAATGACACAATGCGCTAAATTCAGAGGTAATAAATCATTGAATTTTAAATAGTTAAAAGCACCCTATCCCATCCGGAGATTTAGCAATTAGACGCCAGGCTGAGATTCGAACGTAGAGCTTTGGGTCGTCTGCTTAGCAGCTCGAAGCACTATTGATTAAGTTATCTGGCGGACGTAGCAGAATTGCAAAGATTGGTCTATACAAAAAAAACTCCATCCCCACGAATACCCTTATACAAATTTCAAATTATTTGAAGACCAAACGGCGGAAATGGTTTGTAAAGTCTTTGTGGCACTTTATCTTAAATAAATCCCAAAGTTCTGGAACATTCCCAAAAATGGAAAAAACAATGTACAGAATCGTGTTATAATGGCTTTAAATGGGGAGTGTTTCAACTGCATTGCATAATGCAACAGTTCAAAAAACAAATTGTGTAGGAATAACAGTGGGTTCAGTCCGATAACAGAGTTAGGCTTGATAGGTTGATTAGTTGATTATAACTAAAACAACAAGTTAACAAACTAATAGCGGTGATATCAGGGCTTTGGCCGTTGTTTTAAATGTCTTAATCCAGACCTTGCGATACACATGACGAAAATGTATAACATAAAAACGACATGTAGGAATGGGGTTTTCAGATCGTTCATTGGCTCCGTAAAACTAGAATAGAGCTATGATTATTGATTAAACGCCAGTGCAGATTCTCGTACATATAGTCTTGGTTGTTTCCATGGGCGTGTAATTGCAAAGTGTTAAGTGTTAAAATCACAAATATAATCTTAGTTAGGGTTACGTAAGAAGATTCGGATTTTAAACGTCACTTTACATATTTTTCAGGTTTTTTTAGAGTTATTGGGGGGAGGGGGGTAATATGAGCAGCTGAGACAGGAATCATGATATCCCCGCCCTGTTTCGTGTATGGCCATGGCAGCACGTAGAATTGTCAGACGTCAGTCTTGTTTCCCGTTAAAACAACTCAACAACAACAACGTGAGAGTGATAGCGATGGAAAATCAACTAAACTCCAGTTAGTACGCTACCAATCACCAAAGCAAAAACAACTGATTTAGACTCCAGTAAAGCATACAGCATCGGGTCTTTTGACACGCAGTATAAAAATTATATATAGTGACGGTGCTAATGTGAAGGGAGAATTGAGACATATGCTAAAATACAAGTCATAGATCTATGTCATTGTAAATGTGATATTTGTTCCAGAATGCAAAATGTGCTGTTCAGTTGTTTTTTCATCGCGTTAGAAACTTGTGTTTAATATGAAGCAGAAAAAAAGAAAATAAATCTCTCTTTATTGGTTATCTACTAAGTAGAGCAACTGACTTATGCCAAAATCGTAGCATAGTAGAGCTATGCGGCTTGAAATAAATACGTTTCACATTGCATTGAAAATTTTTAAACAAAAATTCACTGTGTTCATAATTATAAGAAGCAACACAGTCCTCAGTTGGATTCTTTAAAATAACAGAAAATGGAAATAAGTCATTGGCACTGCATCTCAGAATAGAACTAATTTAATTTTTTCCGAGTTTGTAAAACTCACGCTTTAGGAATCAAGCTGGGTGTAAATAAGATCCAAACAAAGAAATTTCTAAATATTGCATTGCTCACATTCTGGAAAGTTTCAAATTTGGTTGCTTTTGTTTTTTAGTTCTTAGAAACAGAAGGAAATATTTTTGACAAGCAAATCCTACTTTGGTCTAGATTTTAGTGTCAGCCTTTCCTTATCATAATTTTTGAAATCATAAACAGATCGACATGTTTAAAGTTTATTTGCCCTGCCCAGTATCGCTAGCTACGCAGGCGCGCGTGAGGCACGTTCAATATCACAGGATATTTATCCATCAATAGTTTTGACGTGTCAATATTGTTTACTTTTTGATACCAAAAAGGAAACAGGCGACTTTTGGCCCAGAAAAAGTGGGGGAAACAGAGAGAATTTTTTTAATTTATTGCCTAGAATCAGCAAGGGGTTTACAGACATTTTCATAAAGAGTTGACCAGCAGATAAAGAGGAAATTTTAAATGCCAGATAGTTTAGTAAATATTCAAGCAGGGGATTTAAGGTTCGAAATTAAAATGTCTCCCAATCTCGAGGTTTTCGGGCATCAAACAAAATGAATTTGTCCGATGATATCCCTAACTGGTTGGGTTGGTGTCAGTATAATTTTACCGGCTGAGACAGGAGTCCTGGTATCCTCGACTGTCTCTGTGTGTAATCGCGTGATATTGTCAAAAGTTAGTCTTAGGAATAGTCCAGAATATTAAGCATTGCGCTGAAGTTGGACGTTAAAACATGGGGCCTACTGGCTCATGTGGTAGAGCGTTGGTCTTCAGAGCTAATGATCTAATGTAACAATCGGCATATTTATTTGTCTGATATTCGTCCCCTGTATGGTTGGGTCGGTGTCAGTATAATGTGATCGGCTGAGACAGGAGTCATGGTATCCCCGCCCTGTCTCGTGTGTGGCAGCACATAGAATTGTCAGACGTAAGTCTTGGGTCCCATACCGTATATGACTCCCTAGAGGAACCTAGGAGACGTTAAAACCCTATAGAAAACCTTCTTTAAAACATGAAAACAGTATCAAAGTACGAATGTTAGCTGGTGGTCCCACCTTCTCACAAGATATCTCGAGAAATTTTTAGGGTGTCAAATTAATCAGAGATAAAAGAGAGCCATGTCAACTGGCATGTAAGAACATCGATTTCATTTTCACGAACAATCGTTTTGCACTCGATATGCAATATCATTATAAATATTTACACTAGTTTCATCTCCAACATGAAACTCTCTCGCTTCGTATTGCATTATGTTAAAGCTGATATTTTTAATCTTCACACTGACGGAAAAAAAAGATAACAAACTGAAAAAAATGTTGTTCTAAACAAACGACAAACCGGAAGATAGTTTTATAACGAGTTCCACACAGAGAGCAACAGAAAGCCAATATTCGACCGCCAGATAACTCAGTTAAACCCCGAGCAGAATGTCAGAAGTTTGAAATTAGCAATTTTGAGATTACAAAGAGAGAACTAAACAGGCATGCAGCGAGATCGATTTTGTTCTTCCGAACAAATATTGTGCACTTAATATAATAGTATTGTTAAAACGATATACACCAGTTGGCTCCGGACATAAAAATCTCTTTGTTTTGTACCACTTCATTCTAAATTTGATATCTTTAAAGATGTTCATATTTACAGAAATTATTAGAGATGTTTACTTCTTCTGCAAACCAGATATTTCATACTTCTCTATCTTATTGTTTTATATTCTTTTCACGTCACTGACCGACAGCCAGGGCATTATTTGTGCTTCAATTTAAATTATTGAAACCATAAGAATGTATCGGTTTACAGGGAAGAGCGAAAGAAATAGAGACAATAAGTGATACAGTGACAGATACATACGGACAGACAAGGAAGTAAGCAGAAGGGGATTTATGTAGATTTATTCATAGGGAAACAAAGCGGTAAAAAGATAGAAAGAGAATTAGAGCGATGGAAGGATAAAAGGAGAGCAATGGAAGGATAAAAGGAGAGCAATAGAGAGGTGTAGATTGACAGAGAGATTAAGAAAGACAGAAAAATGGAGAGCGAAATAGAGAAATATAAAACGAAAGATAGGGAGAGACAGAAGACATACATACATACATACATACATAGAGACAGACAGACACATACACACGCAGACACATAGACAGACACATAGTCAGACAGACTTCAGGAATCGGATATTTCCTGGTCTTATCTTATCTTTCCACCAATGCACGTGCATTTTCTGAACAACTAGCCTGACGCTCTCTCGTCATGTTGCAAGAATTTTTGCTGCAGGAACTTGGAAAACAGGGACCATAACTCGAGAAGAATTCTGTAACTCAGCAACATCACGTGCCTCCTAGGCACGATAAGGGTCCTCTTAATCCTTCATACTTAACACTTCGTACTTTATACTTCATACTTTAGACATCATACTTTGATACTTCATATCGTGATACTTCATATTCATACCTTGATACTTCACACATCATACCTTGGTACTAAATATTTTATACATTGATACTTCATACTTCACACATATTTCATACTTTGATACTATACTTCATACTTTTTTACTTCATGCTTCATACCTTGATACGTTATACTTTATACCTTTATATTTGGTACTTTATACCTTGATACTTCATTCTTCATACGTCAGATATATTCTTGATACTTCATTCTTCATATTTTGATACTTCATACTTCATAATTCATTCTCCTTACTTTATATTTCACATCTCATATGTTATACTGCATACTTCATACCTTGATACTTTATAATTCATACTTTGACACTTTATACTTCATACTTTATATTTCATACTCATACCTTGATACGTCATTCATCATACTTTGATACTTCATACTTTATAACTTGATAGTTCATACTTCATACTTCATACTTTGATAGTTTGTACTTCATATCTTGATACTTCATACGCCATGAATTGACACTTCATACTTCATACCTCATACTTCATACTTCATAATTCATGCCTCATACTTCATAATATTATGTCATACTTTGATACTTGATACTTTATACTTTGATTATTGCTACTTCATTCTTCATATTCCATTCCTCATACTTTAAATGTCAAACTCTATACTTCATACCGCATACTGTGATACTTCTTGAAACTTGATAGTAATCCATGGGTTCAGCTTTTGTTTTCCTGTCCCCGACACACCCTTTTTGAGTGTGTATTTATTGATCGATAACTCTTAAAGTCACATGCAGGGTGGGTCAAATTTGTACGATTTTGTCCCCTTACTTGGTGGTTCGGTATTAGTATAATACGATCATCTGAGGGAGGAGTTCTCGAAGCGACGCAATGTCTATGTGTTCCAGCACGTAAATTTATTAGATGTTAGTGTTGGGATATATGCACGATATAGGGAAAACCGTTGTTGGTGACGTTAGACAGTAAAAAACAACCCACCCACTCAATCAGAATTGAGTTACCTTGCAGTTCCTAGCATCAAGTCCACATCTTTACATGAGGGTGTGTGTGTGTGGGGGGGGAGGAATTGGCTCAAGTCTTAGAGCTTTGGCTTCCATATTGGAAGGTACACGGTACGAATCCTAAGATAGATCAAAAAGGCAAGGTGTCCAATTTTGCTCCCTACTGGTTGGGTCCATGTCAGGTTGATGTGCTCGATGAAACAGCAGTTAATGTTTCCTTGCACTGTCTCGTATTTGGCAGCACGGAAAATTGTCAGACGTCAGTCGCGGTGCCCGGCCGCAATATAGCTTATACATTTCTGACGTCAGACATTAAACAGCAAAACAAACAAAAAAAAACACAGTTTCATTATGAGGTCGGACATTAAACAGCAAAACAAACAAAAAAAAACCACAGCTTCACACTCAATGAGTAAAACTCACATTGGCTAGTAAATTTTGATAGTGGTTTGAGTGAATATCTACGTAATTTGGGGAGGCGAGAAACTAGCTACTGTTGCCGAGGCCTCCTTAAGAACAAGTCAAGTCACCGAAATGACTGGAGTGAACACAGTTTAGTGTAATAAGTGTAACAGTGGTGTATTTCTCATAAATCATTACGAGAGTTTGTTTGGATTGATACTCAGAGAGTAATTTTTGTTCAGCCTACTCAGCACTGCAATTATGAGAAATGATCTAAGCTAAACCGTTTATACTTTTTTTTAAATAATGTAGCTCACTTGGACTCTTATAATGCAAATGTTTGTTTACTTCGAAGACTTTGCCTGCTATTTTTGGAAATCTCGCCCTCAACTGAGGCTTCCAAAAATAATAGGCAGGTTCACCGAAGTAAACAAATTTTTGCATTAAGAACTAAAGTTAGCTATATCACTAAACTATTAAGCACAGTTAGAACAGTTTACATTCTTTGTATAGTAGGATTGAAGGCCGAACGCAAAACACTCACTGGTGATATTATTGGGTCCTAACTATGATACTAATTTAAAATAATTAGATCACTATTACCCTTAATATAATAGTCTGTTCGGTGACTTGACCTGTTATTTTTAGGTTGAGTTAAGTTGAGTTGGTTTAATGTATAACATCATGACAGAATTATATAGGCTTTGAATTGTTCTAAAGTTGTTGTAGTTGAGTTGGTTTAACGTCCAACATCAGCACTATATAGGCTATATTGTGGACGGGCCCCAAGACTGACGTCTGACAATTTTATGTGCTGCCACACACGAGACAGGGCGGGGATACCATGACTCCTGTCTCAGCCGGTCACATTAAACTGACACCGACCCAACCAGTAGGGAGCGAAATCGCCAGGACTCGAACCACGGACCTTTTGCGTCGGAAGCCGATGTTCTACCCCAGGGTCACCGCGCCCCCCTGTTATTTTGGTAGCCTCACCATCAACGCATTTCCTTGAATGTGTAGAGCTTAAACTGCTAATCTCTAAACTGCAAGCAGACATGAAAGATTGTTGTGAAATCGATCTCTCTATGCAAGTCAAAATAATGCTAAGTATTTTTTCGTTCATAGTCTATCGCAGTACGCTTTGGTATCGAGTGCGGAAATATTGAACACAACGGGATATGTAAAGAATTGTAGTTTACATTATTTTTATTTTATATGAAAACAACAAAAAAACAACAACAACAACAACAACAACAACAACAACTACACGAATGCGTGAATATTGAACTGAATTGAAACTTTTAAGAATTGCAGTTTAAATTATTTTACACATTGACATTGAAATTAAAATTGAAAATCTATACTGAGTATTAAAGGCTCTTGGCCCTTCTGACAAAATAGGGGGACAATTTTAATAAAGAAATTATATCGTGAACATCATTAATTATATATAAACACAAAACAACATCAGCTGCAACAACAACAACAAAAACAACAGAACAATGACAACAATAACAACAACAGAACAAACAACAACAACAAAACAACAACAACAACAACAACAACAACAACAACAACAACAACAACAACAACAACAACAACGACATAACCTCACCAATAGAGTTTTGTAATTTGTATTTGTGCAACAAACAATTAAGTTTGAAACCCTTGTACTTTCAGGTATTATCTATGTGTAATGGTAGCATAAAAAATTGTTGAAATTGTACACTATCAGACATACATAACTTACTATTTAGAAACACAGTCGTACCTCTTTACTCATATACAAGAATAAAATTACCCCTACAAACACAAGTCTGCTAAGTATAGCAATTTTGTAGCAATCTGATGGAGGCTGGTACAAACGAGTTTTTATATCTGTCTGTTCTGGCCCTTTTTGATATTAATCTGTTACTTCTTTGTGATGTTTCATATTCACTATGAAGAGGGTGGTTGATGTTTAATGTTATGCATTCCGCTTTTTTTATTACTTGTAAAACATAGATATCTTTGAAATGGGTTATTTCACAGCCATTAATTTGGAAAGTTTTATTGTTTTGTCTACTCTTTGAGAGTGGGTTTATGATAGGTTTTCTCCAAAACCTGTACTTCAAAAAGATATTTATGTGTGGAAAAGTACATCAGTTGATTAGTTGTTTTTTTTAAATCAGGATTTAAATGATGCGCGGTAAAAGAAAACACGTGATCAATGTTGACGCTTAGATATTTGTATGTGTCAACAACTACAACGTGTAGACTACATGGTTTTTTTTATAGCGGTGTTAAAGCAAGTACCTCGTTTCGTCTAAAAATTAAATAAAAAATCATATTTTTTTATTTTAGTAATGCTCAAATTTAAAAAGTTAATCTCGCACACTGATACAAATTTGTTTTTTGTTATTGTTCTGAGTAGACAAGAGTCTTCAGCAAATTTAATTATTTGTATGTATAATAATTATGCCTTTTATCTGGTAGTCATTGGTGTAGGCACTGCATAAAGTTGGTGACAGCACACAGTCTTACGGTGCCCCCGTGATAAAGGCCTACTGATGTGTAGCTTGCAGCTTTACACTAGATCATCTGGTTTTTAAAAGACTAATGTTAATTGTGATGTTCTTGGCGTTCAACGTCAGCCACAAGTCTCTTCCAAATTCTAGTGAGTGGCTGAAGAAAACAACCCTTGCTTCTCGGATAAAAATAATTTATTTCAAATTACTTTTCAGCAACGTCAAAAAATGTTTAAAACTAAAAATTGATCCTTTAGTTATCGGCCCATCACATTGATCAGCAAAATATTGATGCATCACCCGAAAGATAATTCTATATCCTATTTTCAATAAATAATGTAAAAATACCAAAGTGCTATCCTGATAAATTCAAACACATGAAACTGGGGAAAAGAGTTAACTTTGTACAGTTGAAACTTTTTTAATTAAAAAAAAAAGAAAAAGACTTGGAGTAGAATGGACAAACATGACGTAGTTTACGACTCGCTGCAAGCCTTTTTATTTTTATATTATTACGACTATACGTAGGCTACGTCTTGTTTGTGCATTCTACACTTGGAGAGCTATGCCATGTCGAGTTTAAGCAAACATTGGTTTTTGCAATGTTGACCTAAAGTGAATTTCAAACATGGTACCTACAATGGTAACTCAATCTGTATTTAAATGACTATTCACAAAAGCAATGCGCCCATAGGGAGTTTGAGTTTGACGTGGTGGCTTGACGTATAATGACAGCGCTATACAGGCTATACAGACTATATTTGTTCTTTTTACACTGATCAACACCAAAACAACCAGGACAAAATCCGACAAAACGATTTGTCGGTTGTTCGTATTGACCCCCGGTTGTTGAGTTGGTTTAACGGACACCATCAGCACTATATAGGCTATATTTGGGACGGACCCTAACGCTAACGTCTGGCCATTGTATGTGCTGCCACACACAAGTCAGGGCGGAATATCATGACTCCTGTCTCAGCCAGTCACATTAAACTGACACCGACCCAACCAGTAGGGAGCGCAATCGCCAGGGCTCGAACTTGGACCTTTTGCGCCGGAAGCCGATGTTCTACCCAAGTAACACAGTGATCCCCTGTATTGACCCCTGGACTTACCGATTGGGCGACAAGCACTCTACCACTTGCGATGGTTCACTCGATAATGTATGCAAAACTCCCTTAGGGGAGTGTAACTAGCTCAGTAGGCAGCGCTATCGATTGACGGGCAAGAGTTCTGTGGTCTGCATCTCTGGTGCCTCAATCTCTGACGATAACTTTGTGAAACTTATGGGATAATTGTGATAAATCAGGAACAATTGCTTTCGCTAAAGAATTCTTTGACAGAAATGTAGATCTTCTTCTTCTTTGTGTTCAATGTAGATAATTATTATATTACCCCAACGTCGTAATGTGACCGGATGAGACAAGAGTCATGGTATCCCCGTGTGCGTTTGTTTTTACGGCACGTCAGCACGGTAACGGCTATATGTCTATGATATCTCAGCAACGTCTAGTGTGTGGCAGCATGTACAAAATGCCATTTAGAGCCTTCCACAATGTAGCCGCTGTAGTGCTGACTTTGGATGCTAACCAACAGCTAAACCACGACCACATTATCAGATAATGATATATGTTAGTGGACATGTCACTTTAAATGCTTTCAATAGTAAAGACAATTATATTTTGTATTTAGCCATTATAGCTATATATTTTACTTATTTCTTTAGAGCGCTGGTGTTATTCATGTCGATGCAACCGCTATTACAACGATGTAAGCATGAAAGTTACATAATTGTTTTGTTTAAGGATAAAATATCCTAACAAACAAAACCATTGATTTTATAAACTCAAAAACTGGGATTGCTTAAAAGCCTTGTTTGTCCATTTAATCGTCAGACATGGACCAAATGAATATCAGCCTAAAATCAAGTAAAAGCATTTCAAATGATGTCAGGACCACCAAATCTCGCAACATCCTACATTAATCTACACCACGCTCAGGGATTAGTGAAGTTTTGTTCAGGTTTAAAAGTTCACGTCAACCAATCAAAGCCAGTACAATAGATTTCCTTACAATGGATCGACTGTGGTGGATTAGTAATTTGTTTAGGACCAGATGTTATTTAAAATACACCAAAGCATTGATTTCTGTACAAAAAAAGCAATCTTAAGTGAAAAAACTGATAATACATAAAATAAAAGCTTTCAACGGTGCCAGTTCTCAGTTTTATAGTTTCCTATTCCATTCCTAAAAACTTTTTATCTATAGTGTTCGGAAATTATATGTGACATTATACAATTACGGAGGTGACGAATAGAGCCCTTGTAGCATTGGAAACCATAGGTAAAAGAAGGAAAGGGAACCTGCATCGGCGTCAGTTTATAAGCGGATAGCAATTATTGGACTTCACGAATAATGAGCTGTCATATAGGGCTCATTCGTACAACGTCGCCGTTGCTTATAAGTCAACCTGAAAATCCAGGTTTACTTCAAAAAAAGTCCTACGGTGAATCCTAAGCTAGCGCTATGTTGATCTACCGGGACAAGATGAAAAAGTCTCTACACTCTCTCTCTCTTTCTCTCTCTC
>RQTK01000059.1:44442-62968 GCA_003991915.1 Elysia chlorotica | reverse complement strand
AATAAATAAAGTACATTATTCCTTATTCGATCCTATTTAAATCAAATTATTGATGTAGAAATAATAATATAAACAAATTAACATCTTAAGCAAGAATCAAACACAGAACTTATGAGCATGTCGCATCTGATATTAACAACCAATCCATGTATCACACTGCCTAGTTATAAAATAACATTAAAAATAAATTGCACGATTGTTATATTTGGGGAGAGAAGAACCAATACATTTAGATCATAATCTAGGGAAGCGCTTTAAATCAGGAAGACGTATTATATCAAGTACGTAGGAAATAGAATGTTATTTGACTGATTATTGCAAAAAATCCATACCTGACCAAAATTCTGAGCAAAAAAAACCCCAATAAAACTTTGTAAACCAATACAGGACTACTCACCGTCGAAAACAAATCCGGCAGTTGAAACCTTTTTCTAAAGTCTCTTGTAAAAATTTCAGTACCCAAACTTTCAGCTAAATGTAATCCAAATTTGAAGCACTCTCCAGAAATATGGGAAAATTCCGAAACTATATATTGGATTCTTAAGAATCAGAAAAAGTTTAACATCATTGGCTTTCGAAAAATAATGAATCAGTTCCAGAGAGAAGCATTGTTTTCGAGTACAAACAGACACAACAATTTAAACTTTAGACTCAGAAATCCATATTTCTCTGGCTGAAAATATTAAACTTCCATTTCGTTTTTGCACACAACTTTTGTATTAAAAATGACACACTCGTTTAATAAAGCAAGAATAACAATTTCTGAGAATGGTGAAAACAAAAAAGGATTTGAAATGTTCGACATGAGGCGTTTATTTGTATGGGCGGTACACAATCCTCTCCACCCACTCTCGAAATGTGGCTTTCCCCCTTGTATGTCCACTGAAACACAACTCTATCGCCATGCACTAACAACTAAAAATCGATCGAGGTTAGTTTTGAACGGAGAAATGTCAGCATAAAAACAAGAGAGAGAGAGAGAGAGAGAGAGAGAGAGAGAGAGAGAGAGATGTTGTCCCACTAACTCAAAAGATAACAGTTTTTTGGTAAGACGATATGTAAACATTTATATCCTGAACGAAAAGAAGAAAAATCAATAACACACATATTTAAAAAGAACAAGTAAAAGGTTAAATCATCAATAAATGAATTTAAATGTTAGATCCTCGGGAAATTCAAATTAAAGTATAATGTATCACATATAAAGCTGTTTTCCATTATTCCTCTAAGAGGAAAAATTAACAGTATAAACTTATAAACGACATCAACAGCTGACCTATTGAAATACAAACAACTTAATAATGGCTTGAGGCAGTAATCTAACTTGCGACTTTTCAAAACAAGAGTTATGATGCAAACAACTTATAACACTTTACTTTATTGATTTAGTGCCCTTCTGGGTCAAGGTATGACTAGAAATATAACAAAAACAGATACGATTAAATCTCAGTCTCGTAAGGATATCGTAGAGATAATCCTAATTATTCTACATCTCTAAGTTTACAGATGATTCCTACATGGTACGAAGCCGGACCAACCAGATTTAAACATTGAACATCCTGCACCGTAGTCAAAAGCGCTAATGACTGGGCTATCTCCGAAAATAAAATAGAAGTAAAACACATGTTCTTATAGACAGGTTCTGATAGAAACTTGATGTCGAAAGCATTAGTAGCTGAGCCGTCTCATAACACAAACAAATCTTATTTAGACAAATCCTTTCAGGAACATTTAAGGGAAACAAAAGCTGTTCCGAATCGCGTGAGATACGAACATGTCTAAGATAAAACTATTGGTAAATTGGGAAAGTCTAACAAACGAAAAAGTTTAACCAAAACAAATAAAAGACCATGAGCTATTTATAACCATACCTCAGTAGAAATTTAGATACGAAAAATGGATTAAAATACATGAGGCACACACAAAACAACAAATAAATATTTCAACTATAAGTCTACGTACATATCTGTCTGACGCAGTAATCTAAATAGTAATACTGCGTTTGAGGTCTTTGCCAAACTCTAAACTACATGACTGTCTACTTCACACCATTGCACTACAAGTACTACAGCTAGATTTAAAAAGGAAAGAACAGATAGAACTATACATGTAGGCCCTACAGCCTAGTTAGGTGTATATTAACATACATTCAACAACAACGTTTAAGGCGTTGACTATAATTGTGTCATATGAACAACGTTCTGATAAGCTTACGACACGTCCTAATATATAAAAATAAGTAGGCTTAAGACACTGTCGTAAGTCACAACGACATTGTACTTGCGACCCTAGACCTCGCACAGCATGACGGCCTTTTCGGATTGTGTGTTTTTGCTTGATTGGCTATGCCCCTACAGTCCACACGGTTTGGCCAAAGCTATTACCATAAAGCGCAGATAAACATTCCCACTGGACACGCCATTAGAATTATACTGGAGATGAGAAGATCCCAAGGTTGAAGGATGCTACCGCATTATTGGGACATTTTTGTCGTATAAAATTGAACACTTCGGTGATTGTGCTTAAAATGATGTCAGGCGCTTTAAGCTTTGCGAAGGGCCTGGGCCCCGATACCCCCACCAAAAGGGGGCCTCCACCTTCAAAACGTTTTGTAAAATTTTGCCTCCAAAATGAATATTAAGTAAGTTAGGGACCCCTCACCAAAACTAGGCCCAGTCCCCCCCCCCCCCCTTTGCGTCCTAAATCCAGCACTGGAAAGAGATACATATATACAAGAATAGGGACGTAGATCTAATTAATTATTAATTGAACTTAAGATACTTTACCGGATTCTTGGCGTGGCCAAAACTACAAAGTGTTGCCACAATGTCTTGCACCAACTTGCTACTACTGAAACGTCGTGCCCACGCTTTCTTCATCATTCCTCTGTCCTGTCATTACTTCTTCCTTATTTATCCTCAAACAAAAAATAATAAAACATTTAAGGAAATATACGTAGGCGTTTCGATCACTAAAATATTATTTTTTTTATCTGAAATTGAGTGAGTCTAGATTGGTTGCCTTTGTGAATTCTAGACTCAAGGGATTTGGTAGTGCTGAATGGTAGATAGGTTCGATTAGATGTCACAAGAATTTAGATAAATAGAAACGCGTAGAGATAGAGGGAGAGAGAGAAAGAGAGAGAGAGAGAGAGAGAGTGAGAGAGAAAAAGAGAGAGAGAGGGAGAGAGAAGATGGAAATAAAGAAAAAGAAAGGTAGACAACCATAGAAAGGAAAAAGACGTGGAAAGAAAAAGATATTAATTATACTTATCAACGTTTTGACATTATAATTATTATTTATTATTCCCTCGTTCATTCGCTCTCCTCCTCTTTCTCTCTCTCTCTCTCTCTCTCTCTCTTTCTCTCTCTCTTTACCTCTCCCTCTCTATCTGTGACTGGGTGTGTGTGTGTGTGTCTTTGTATCTCTCTGTCTCAATCTGTCTTCTTTCCTTTCACTCTCACTCCCCCCCCCTCCCTTGTCATCACCAAGACTACCTAGTCCCTATTGGAAAATTATACAAAATAATCGTGTGTCTTTCTAACAGAGAAACCGCGTCTCTCCCAATCTCTATCCTATCAATACATTTCTATAACTTCCTCTCACTTCAACAACTTCCGTTACGCCTGAATGGATCCCCACCACAACAATAGTCCACAAATTAACATTCCTCCCGACCCACACCCACCCTTACATGCTCAAATCAACCTTCCCTACGGTAATTTTCACCTTATTATAATCCTCACCCACTTGTAAATTCCCGGTTCGATATCTACCTCACCCACTTGTAAATTCCCGGTTCGAGCCCTGGCGATTTCGCTCCCTACTGACCAGCTGAGACAGGAGTCATGGATTCCCCGCCTTTTCTCGTGTGCGGCAGCACATAAAATTGTCAGACGTCAGTTTTGGGGTCCGTCCACAATATAGCCTACATAGTGCTGATGTTGGACGTTAAACCAACTCAACCGCAACCCCCACTTGTAAATTAATAATTACAAACTAAACATAGGGCCGTAATTACAACATTGTGATAAGCTCAAGACTAGTGTTAAGATATAGAATGAGAAGACTAACGACGAGTAATAAACTCCCGCGATGTTGTACTTACAAACAACCATAAGTTCTAACTCGGTAGTGCTCTTGACTGACGAACAGAAGATTCTAAAGGTAAATGTGAAGGTTAAGGTAAGCTTTTTTGATACAGATTGGAAATTTGTTCAGAGCATAGCCAACATAGATGGATTATTTTACATATAAACGACTTTAAGACAAAAGTAGATTGATGATTTTTTTTTATATAGACGTACACATAATTATTATAGTGGTACTCACGCCAAAAACTCAAATCATATCATATCATCAAAATTGTAGAGTATAATATAGTCACATAATTATCTATCAACCCAAATATAAGTTCCTGGGGTTGTTGTTGTTGTTGAGTTGGTTTAACGTCTAACATCATCACTATATAGGTTATATTGTGGACGGGCCCAAGACTGACGTCTGACAAGTTCCTGGGGTAAAAGGTTTACGGTATCTCTCTATTCTTGTCTTAATAGTTAATATTTTCCCTGTACTCTCTGATATTTTACTTATTGAATAAGGGTGGCTCTTGTCTTTTATTATATGTTCAACCTTGACAATAGAGTTTCTTTTATAGCGTGCATCTACAGGTTTATGTTTAATACTCAACTGGGGAGACATAATTATTTATTACTAGCTGGGATGCCCGGCTTCGCTCAGGTTTTGGGACACTGTACGGATATAAAATGTTTTTTAAAGGTTATACTTATTACTAATATAGATAAAGCTTGATTTTGGGACACTGTGCGCAACTAAAATGGTAAAACATGTTGTAGAGATAGAAGTTTAAAGCCAAAAAAGCTTAACAAATTAAAATAATGTGATACAAATGAGTGCACCACTTAAAAGGACATATCAATAGTCTTGATAACTCACGCTGATATTTACAGGATTTCTTTGTAGATAACATTTCTTTTAGATCCATTGTACCCCCTTTTTCGGTGATAATCGACGTAGGTCTATGTAGAATTTAAATTGGGTTCGAATGTTTTTAAATCCCGAAAGATCCCCATTCGATAGATCTAGAGCAGAGCCCCGCGCGTGAATATGTTGAACGGAAAGAAAAAAAAATATTATGTGTAGATCTATGAGTAGTAGAAGTCTAGATCTAGTTATTTGATTTAGCTTTTAGATCCATGTTTATCCCCTTTTCGATGATAGTCGAGGTAGTTCCATATAGAATTTAAATTGGGTTCGAATGTTTTTAAACCCCGAAAGATCCCCATTCGATAGATCTCGAATTCAGTATTATAACCCGAGCAGAGCCTGCACGTGAACATGTCGAACGGAAAGAAAAAATATAGATCTATAAGTGGTAGTGTTGACATTAAATGGGTTTAAGAAAACAATAATAATTACGGCAAGACATCTTAACTATTGAAATATTATAACCCTGGCATAGCCCTCACCTACTTGAACCTAGCCCGCTTTCACTTTCGATTATCTAACTGAAATCAAAAACAGCAATGGCTGCTTGATCGACGAATCAATTTCAATTCTTAAAATCTAATTAATGCTTTATGCGTCATCGTGAAAAATAAACGAACCAGCCTAAGGATTTCAGAAAATTCGAAGGTACAAATATATCTAAATTTCAAGTTTGTATCTTGAGTAGTTATGGAGGAGAAGACGATAATAATTTCACCAGTTCACAAATATATAATACAAGTCTTTCCTTGTTAATAATTAATGTGTGTGTGTGTGTGCGTGGATGAGGTTCAAGGCCGTTGGGAGCCATAAAGCATCAATTTAGGGCCCTTAGAAAGATGTATAGGTTTAGGGTAAAATATAAGATAAGATAAGATGAATCTGCTTTTGTTTGTTTGTTTGTTGTTGTTATACTTTTAACCGAAAACATCTGGTTATAACACTATGTAAAAACGAACCTAACATCGTAACACAATTTCGATATAAAATAAAGAGAAAAAATAATATTTTATTGATAATTAATGATTACTAAGTAGAAGATTATATTATTTGTCTGGCTTCACTGGCGAAGCTGCCCTACTTCATTTAGTACACTTCTGATCAGCGGGGGGAAAATAGCTTATGGACGATCATGCATGGAGCAGGGGCGCCAGATGGGTTAGTGGCTATTGCTATAGCATGAAGATGGGGGAGGGGGGGGGGGGGCGAGAGGAGAGGTGCTTGTTGTTTTGTAGCATGAAGATGGGGGGGAGGGGGGGGGGGAGCGAGTAGATAGCCCTGGGGTAGAACATAGGCATTCGGCGCAGGAGGTCCATGGTTCGAGACGTGCTTATTTTTTTTATTCGAATTTAAGACTCTCTCTCTCTCTTTCCTTCTCTCTCTATCTCTCTCTCTATATCTCTCTCTCTATTCCCAATCTCTCTATTTATCTCTCTTCCTCGCTCTCTATTTCTCTTTCTTTTTCTTTCTTTCTTTCTCTCTCACTCTCTTTCTTATCTTCTCCTTCCAACTTCAACATAATGCATCACTATTTAGCTCCTAAAAAAAATATTTTATGAAGTTCCCTCCCCGAGTCAAAGCCTTAGTCCCACATAAGACACACCTGAAGCTAATCAACATGGAAAGTCCAGTAGCTAATCAACATTATGGTAGGCTTAGTACATTGCTTTGTGTTGACAAATTGACCCGTGACCATTTACTTTGACAATGTTTCGCATCAGTAGTTGTGATTGTTAAACGTTCTACGTCAGAACTCCAATGTTATAGTGTACGCATAAACATAGCCCTAGGGTAATGGTGGACAATCAAGGGCTAGTGGTACAAACCTGTGGTTTGGGAAATGCTTTGAAGCTGCTAAAAATTGTTATATGTAAAAACTAAAAAAAATGACAGACTCATCGAACTCTTTCTATCACACACACACGCGCATATACACACACACATACAAATAAATATAAGTATATAATATATAAGATCCATAAATCTATTCGCGAACAAGGATATAATAAATGCAACTAATGTATGAAAAATGTGTATATTGCAGCACTGAGACAAATACAAAGCGGGGTGACAAGGATTCAACCAGTCATGTAGTGAAACCAATCCAACCAGTAAGGAGAGAGGGAGTTGGTGGCCCTGGATAGAGCATCGGCTTTTGATGCAAAAGGCTCGTGGTTCGAGTCCTGGTGTTTTCGCTCCCTACTGGTTGCGTCGTTGATCGGCTGAGACAGGAGTCATGGCATCTCCGCCCTGTCTTGGCGGTGACAGCACATAAAATTGTCAGATGCCAGTCGTAGGACCCGTCCGCAAAAAAGCCACTGATGTTGGACGTTAAGGCAACTCAACAACCAACCAGTAGGGAACAAGGCGGATTGCTGAAGTAGACAAACCTTTGTATGTTAGAGTAACATAGGGTATTTATTTTAATATGGCTAGACCAGAGCAAGTATTGAATGGGCTCATGACACAACACAGCGATTTTGTTGAGTTGCGTAGGTTTTACGTCCCACATCAGCACTTTTATAGGCTATATATATTGTAGACGGGCCCCAAGACTGACGTCTGACATTTTTATATGTGACCACACACAAGACAGGGCGGAGATACCATGGCTCCTGTCTCAGCTGGTCACATTAAACTGACACCGACCCAACCAGTAGGGAGCGCAGCGAAGTTGTGCTAAATAAATACTATGTTGTATTTGGGGTTTGGTTTGTACTCTTTTTGTATTGATAATGTATTTTTAATTAATAATTTTTAATTTAATTAATACATTTAGAAATTTTTAACATCGTCAATCTCTTTTACCTCTTACTCCTGGCTCTAAAGCATGTGGGTCTTCATTCCTCATTCATTTCCAAAAGTTGCCTTGTCAAGGCAAACAGATCAGTATAATTTGGAAGAAAAAACAAAGAGAAGCACAGACAAAAAGAGAGAGAGAAAGAGAGAGAGAGAGAGAGAGAGAGAGAGAGAGAGAGAGAGAGAGAGAGAGAGAGAATACTGAATATGAGGAAGAAGGAAGAGAGAATGGAAATCTAGGGTTGTCTTTCTCTTGTCTAATTACCCAATATTAAAACAAAGACTTTGACTTTATATTTACTCCTTTTATGAGGTAAAGAAGAACGAAAATCACCAAAGATGCAAACCTTTTGAATGTGCAATAAAAATGGCTTTTTCTTTTTAAACTGACCAAAAAAAAACCAAACGAATTATGTGTTTTCCGATACAAATATATTATTGTCAGGTGACGTGAACAGGATCTTTCCATTACTTGGCACTGCAGCTGGTATCGGGTGCTAAAAAAAAAAACAAATCAAACACGCCACTTAAATAATTATGATGAACCGGATTGCCGGAATTTGGTGGGTTAATATCTTAAGCTCATGTATAAACAAACAAAAGACTTAAAAAAAAACCAGTACAATTATGTACATACGGAACTGTACAAAAATGCCTACGGCAAACACTACTACGTTCATGAGTGACTACTTGTTAAGACTGACTTGGTAAGACGTAGCCTAGGGCCATGGCGAACTTTCCAGTTGAGCTCAGCGAATTGTCCGTATGTCAAGGAACCCATAATGTAAACAAAAGGGGAAACAATTAAGGACATTTTCTTACATACAGAAAACGACAACCCAAAAAAGTCAATGGGTTTTTTTTTTAAAGTTTAAATTACAATTTTTTTGTTCCATTTAACTAATAACGAATATTTTATTAAAATAGGAATAAGTTCTCAGTTTAACTTTACTAAAAAAACGTTAGTCTTGACCTTATAAATGTGTCTCTGGTGGCCCAGGGGTAGAACATCGGCTTCCGACGCTAAAAGGTCCCTAGTTCGAATCCTGGCTGTTGCGTTCCCTACTGGTTGGGTCGGTGTCAGTATAATGTGACCGGCTGAGACAGTAGTCATGGTATCCCCTCCCTGTCTCGTGTGTGGCAGCACATATAATTGTCAGACGTTCGTCTTTGGGCCCGTCCACAATATAGCCTATATAGTGCTGATGTTGGACGTTAAAAAAACCCAACCAACCAACCAACAATTGACCTGTAGAAAAGCAAAATATGGGGTGAAAAAAGTAACATGTAAACCGCATTGTGCAAGAGTCATGTTTGACGGTGGTACTTATGAGATTCACGTTAGTTCAAGGTCGCTTGGCAATGCAAGTTCGCCTTGAACTGGCTCCGATCCCTAACGGTGTTACAGGCCCGTAAAACGGCCAAGGTCCGCATGCTATTACGATACGCCTCATCGTAATTTATGACTTGGGTACTGATGCGGTTCCTCCCATAAAACACCGGCTCACATTGGTGATCGAAAGCTGCAGGGAAGCTTTGCTCGGAAGTTGTGTGATAACCACAGTCCTCAGAGGTACAGGTGTTAGGTACCTCGTCAATGAGGTGTGGTGGGTCCGCGATCCTGAGAGTGCCTATATATGTATGCAATATATGCCTACACATAACTATATATGTCTGCATATATAAATGTTATATATCAGGGCGGTAAGCTGCACCCCCTGCTTGTTTTTTGGATTATCTCCCTTTAAGTATAGTTATTTCCCTTTGGCCACATCAAGGGGCGCAAACCTTTTATAAATGTTCAAGTTTTCACTATTTATTTATTATCCCGCTTGGTTCGTAACTGAATGGCCTTTAAATCATTTCACGTCACAGATACGGCCAAGGGTTGAAAGTAATCTCTATCTTTCTCTCTCTCTCTCTCTCTCTCTCTCTCTCTCTCTCTCTCTCTTCTCTCTCTCTCTCTCTCTTTCTCTCTCTCTTTCTCTCTCTCTCTCTCTCTCTCTCTCTCTCTCTCTCTCTCTCTCTCTCTCTTCTCTTTCCTTTCCCTGTCTCTCTCTTTCTCTTTCTCTTTCTTTCTTTCTTTCTCTCTCTCCTTCTCTTTTTCTCTTTCTCTCCATCTCTGACTCTCACTTTCTCCCCTTATTCGTACCTTCCTCTCTTTTATCTCTATTTCTTTTATTTACGTACCACACGTTTTCTCTCTACGAATTAATCTAACCATCTCTTTTGATTGGCTTCTAAATTTTTTGTAAAAGAGCTGACAGTTGTTTGGTTTAATTCATTAGACTTTCTTTGTCCTCTTCTCCTTAGAGCGCAATCCCTGCATGAAAACTGATTTTAGATATAACCCAAGTCAACTCAAATTGATTTAGACAAGAAAATTGCATTGAAATAGGCCGTATGCTTGAACATGTAACAGAGTCAGTGACAACGTAGTTACTTTGTCTCTCAGTTCTTGAAATCGGTTGCAATATCGTGTTACTATTATTCAGAGCAGAAACGTATACAAGCATGAAAAAAATAATGTGGCTGCTGTTAAGTACAATTGTTATATTAATATAGATTTGAAGGTCCAGTCACAGCGAGTAGAAGTTGGGAATTCAATCCCTGTTCATGATATAAATCTTGGGATTTTTCCTCGTCTATGTGTCTTATCTGTTTGACTCAAGCTAGATGTAGCTTTGTGATATTTTTCTTATATAATTATTAATATACATGTACGTCACCGTTACCGAGACCGAGGTAAAAAAGTATTGGAATGATGAGTTATACTCTAGTCTATGTAGGTTTTTGTTGCTTTTTTTTTTGCAAGCCAAGTTGAACCAAGACTTCGCTAACTACAGGCCGTGACCGAGGTTAACACGAATCGGAATGATAAGTTTTACTTTAGTCTGTTTTCTGTTTAATGTATCGTTTAAAACACCATGCTACAGCCCATGCCTACTCATAGACAATATTAACCTGCCAATACTGTGTAACACGCTAACTCTGACAAGTATCGCCCAATAGGTAATGGTTTTGTTTAATTTTTAACTTGGTAGTTGCTTAGGGTAGGTCCTAGTCAATCTACAGTGAACTAGACTCAGGTGCCACTCTCTGTCTCTCTCTCTGTCTCTGTCTCTGTCTCTCTGTCTCTCTCTCTCTCTATGTCTCTCTCTCTCTCACTCTCTCTCTCACTGTCTCTCTGGATATCTCTCGCTCTCTCGCTCGATCGCTCGCTCTCGGTCTCTCTCGCTCTCTCTCTCTCTCGCTCTCTCTACCTCTATCTCCCCCACTGTCTTTCGCTCTCGCTTTCCTTCTCTCTCTCTCGCCCTCTCTCTCTCCCTCTCTGTCTAGTTCTCTCTTTCTCTCTACTTGTACACAGAGTTAAAATTAATACGATCTTTTTCACTTGTAGTCTTTTTAGTACCATTTTTAATCACTACTTAAATAGTTACATCTAAATAATTGCTGATAACCCTTATGGTTCGATATGTAAGAAAATAAGAAATCTCTATGCAAAAGAGCTCACTAAACGAAAATATTTCCTGGTTTCTATAGTGATAACACGACTTGCTAACTGTTAAACAATATATTCGATTTATCCCCTGTAAACAAAGAGAGTTTCTATGCTATTCATAAATCTGGTGTCAATAAGATGTGCAAAAGAGATAAACGAAAGTATTTCCTGGTTTCTATAGTGATAACACGACTTGCTAACTGTTAAACAATATATTCGATTTATCCCCTGTAAACAAAGAGAGTTTCTATGCTATTCATAAATCTGGTGTCAATAAGATGTGTAACAAGATGAACAGTATCCTTGTTGAAAACTACATGCTCCAAAATTGATTTCATAAGTAAAGTAAACATTCCAGGGTGCAGGCGTTTACTGGAAAACAGTCTAGATAGAAATGGACATTCCGCTTTCGAAAGCTTGTAAAGGAGGCTTTTATTAAGAACAGGGAGAGAAAGAGGGAGAGAGAGAGAAAGAGAGAGAGAGAGAGAGAGAGAGAGAGAGAGAGGGGGGAGAAAGAGAGAGAGAGAGAAAGAGAGAGAGAGAGAGAGAGAGAGAGAGGGGTGGGGAAAGAGTGAGAGAGATAGAGAGAGAGAGAGGGTAAAGAAGGATGAGAGATATAGAGAGAGACACACACACACACACAAGCAGAGATAGAGAGATACATAGACACAGAGAATGGAAGTCGGACAGATAGAAAGTTAGGCCTAGTAAACAAACCAAAGGTAAAATTGTTAGTAAGTTCACTCTCCCATATTCCTCTTTCTCTTTCTCTCTCCCTCTCTCTCTCTCTTTCTCTCTCTCCTCTCTCTCCCTCTCTCTCTCTCTTTCTATCTATCCTATCTCTCCCTCTCTCTATCTCTCTCTCTCTTTCTCTCTCTCTTTTTCCTCTGCCTATATATTTATCTACCTCTGCAACAGACAGCTAACTGCAAAAAATACTAAATATGAATTATTATAAACCCGGTGGGTTTTTTTTATTCAAATTGTTCCTCTTGTATTTATGGCTCAGCTCGCACGCTTGTCGATCCTGTGATCTACCAACTGAGCATTCTGGGGTCGCATTGATTGCTCTTATGTACGTGCAACTATTGTTTATAAGTTAAGAGCTAAGCACGTATTGGCAGTTTTCTCCCAGGCTTAAAACCTGGGTTCATAAATGGACCAATATGTTGTGTTGATCATAAATATTAATATTAACTCACATTTCTAACTTGCATGTATTACCTTCGTAAAATATTGTAAAGCTTTAGTTTTAAGATGTGCCCGTGGAGTCCCGTATTTTGACTTAGCGTCGAGGAACGAACAAACAAAACAACTACTTTGTCATTATTTCCACCATAGTTGAGTAAGTGTAATTGTTGAGTTAGTTTTACGTCGAACATTAGCACTACATAGACTATGTTGTGGATGGTCCCCAAGACTGATGTATGCCATTTTTATGTGCCGTCACACACGAGACAGGCAGGTATATCATGACTCCTGTCTCAGTAGGTCATACTGAACTGACACCGACCCAACCAGTAGGGAGCGAATCCGCCAGCCTCGTTCCTCAAAGAACAGACCTTTTGCATCGGAAGCCGATGTTCTACCCCAGGGCCACCGCCCCCCCTCCCCCCTCCAACAAAAAAAATTGGGCTTTGAAATTCGACGTTATACAGCGCTGTTCTCCCAAACAGGAGCCAGTATAATGAAACAGGAGTCAGTATAATGAAACAGGAGTCAGTATAATGAAACAGGAGTCAGTATAATGAAACAGGAGTCAGTATATTATGAAACAAGAGTCATAGTGTCCCCACACAGTCCCCGCACTGTCTCTCTGTGGCAGCATTTAAAATTATCATATGGGCGTTTTAAGACCCGTCTTTAATATAGCCTATATAGAGCTGACGTTGGTAATTAGCCAATAAACAAACAAACGCACTGGAGATCTGTCGAATGGAACACCAACGCTATAGGCCTACCACTTTAGTCACCACCCCGCCACCCCCCCCACTACCATCCCCGCCAGCCCGCCCCGCCCGCCCGCCCGGACCTATTATTTTCTTTCTTGAAAAATAGACACATTGTAGTAAGTTGAGTGCTCGTTATAAGTAAGCTTAGGCACGTTTCTCAGACTTCAGTACAGGTCGAGAATTCCAAAAATAGCATGCAAAATTACCAAAACAGACACTGAATTTAATTACAATTAGGAGTCTAAGTGACTTATTCTGCAGGCAAAGTCACCAAAGTAGACGCACGTTGGCAATTAGAGTCTAAGTGACTTATTCTGCAGGCAAAGTCACCAAAGTAGACACAAAATTGCAATTAGATTCGAAGTGAATTGTACTATTAAATAGTAGGCGCAGTTGGATCATTTGTCATTGTTGCTGTTTAGGTTGATTTGTTTTATCAAAAATTTTTCTTTTTGTATTATTTTTAATTAATTATGGTTTTGTTTTATTAGATTTAGATTATTGTTACTTTTTTTTTTCTATAATTTGTTCACTTTTATCATTTTTGTGATTTGGCCTGTTTTTATTGATTTGTTTAATACAGACCAATAGATCAATATTGATAAAATAAAATAAAAGTTTCCGGGTTTAGATGAAGTTACCTGTGGAAATTAGTGTTCAAACGCAGAAAAATTATTATTATGATCTATTTTTAACAGAGCTCAGTGACTAAGCAAACATATAATAAAATTGAAAGGAAAAGGTTGAACCTGAATTAAAACTTCTCCCTTTATAAAGACAAAACAAGAAAAAAAACTATCAATTATTGCTTCGTTTTGTATTTGTACAGAGAGGATATGTATTGTGGAAGATTTTGTCCTATAATATCAAGTTGACTTCTCTTTATGACTTTTTTGGTGTATGACTCACAGACAAATATAGAGGGGGTTAAAAAGAGAAAATGTGAATATAACGGTAGATAGGCAGATGGAGAAAGACAGAGAGAGACAGGGGGAAATAGAGATATAACGGGTAGCAGGAGAGAGAGGGGGGGGGAGAATGAAGAGATACACAGATATAAAGGTGGAGAAATGAGAAGTGAGAAAGAATGAGAGAGTGCTTCGTTTTGTATTTGTACAGAGAGGATGTGTTTAATTATGACTTCTTTATGGGTTTTTTATTGTATAACTAATGTTTAATTTGAAGAGAAAAATTATGGGCCGCCAATGGAGAGAGAGTTAACAAGAGAAATTGGGATATAACGGTAGATAGGCAGATGGAGAAAGAGAGAGGGAGATAGATAGAGAGAGCTGTAGTTGTAGTTGAGTTGGTTTAATGACCAACATCAGTATTATAGGCTATATTGTGGACGGAACTCAAGACTAACGTCTGACAATATTATGTCCGGCCACACACGAGACAGGGTGGTGATACCATGACTCCTGTCTCAGCCGATCACATTAAACTGATACCGACTCAACCAGCAGGGAGCGAAATCGCGAGGGTTCGAACCATGTACCACAGACCTTTTGCGTCGGGAGCCGATGTTCTACCCGAGGGCCATCGCGCCCCCCATATGGAGAGAGAGGGGGGAAAACGGAGCGAGATGCACAGAGAGTAAAGATGGGAAATGAGATAGGAAGAGAGAGAAATAGAGAGAAGGGGAGGAGGAGACGCACACACACACACACAAAGAGAGTGATAAGACAGACAGACAAACAGACAAGAATGCAAGCAATAAAGAAGAATCCAAAATATTTAAAATATAGGTTTTCTTGATTCTATACAGACATAAAGTGTCAGTACAATGTATATCTAACCCAGATATAAAGTTTATCCTACCATTTTAATTATCCCCTCCCCCCCCCCCCAATTACCCGTACTCCCCTTTTCCAAAGAACTGGTGCTAGTGGCAGAGCGTTGGTCTCCCAATGAGGAGGTCTGTGGAGCAAACAAACCCAAGATAGGTCTAAAATGTATTAAATTTGTCCGATTTCATTGCCTATGTTCTTAGTAAATTGCAACAGACTGAGACCAGACCATAGTCGTGTCATCCTCGCGCAGTTTGTGAGGCGGCACGTAAAATTGTCAGGCGCTAGTCTTGGCCACATTTTTTTCCAAGACTAACAAAAGCAGATCCTTACTAGTTCAAGTGTATCACTTCAAACAAGACTAAGACTAATCAAATTTTATATTTGGTCGACATTTAAGTATGGGTGTGAAATTTGGACTCTGACTGCGAATACTGAAAGAAGAATTGATGCTTTAGAGATGTGGATTACTAGAAAAACAACAAGAACTCTTCGAAAGAAAAGAAAACAAAACTTGAGATACTAGAGATGGTAAATATCAAGCAAAAACCGCTCCTCAAAACAGTGAACGACAGAAAAATTAAATTCTACGGAGATGTAAGAAGGCACAGTTCATTGAACAAGAAGATCGTATAGGGTGTGGTGGAATGAACGAGAGGTAGAGGAAGGAGGCGTATAAGCTGAATCAAGAACATGGAGGACTCGAATGGAATAAAAACCAACACGTGCTACGAGATTGTGCTTGAACGAGAAAGATAGAAGACCATGGCATCCAACCTCTGGAAAGGGAGGGAACTGTGTGACTGACTGAGTCTTGGCCACAAGATATGAATCTGTGGTGTTGACACTCTATAAAGTAGGGATATTGAACGCTAAGATACAAACTCAAAACTCAAACATTATCCTCGCTGTATTCCTGTGTGACAGTGCGGTACGTAAAATTATCAGACGATAGTGTTGGGAGCAAGCCACAAAGTAGCCTATATAAATATACTGCGGATGTTAGACGCTAAGCCTCAAACTGAAAACTCAAATAATTTATTATCCCCGCAGTGTGTCTAAGTAACAGCACGTATAATTTCCAGACTTGAGTCTAAAGGCCCGTACAAGAGTTAACCTACTTGCTGACGTTGTACATGGTATTTGTCTTTCCTCCTTCTTTGAAAATACCTCTTGCCAGACTTGAATGTAGGGGCCCGCCTCAAGCGTTGATCTAGTTGCTGGCGACAAAAGACTAAAATGGCAACGAATGAAAGAATAAAATGAAATCGTATTTACTTTTACTCTCTTTTTGAAAATACCTCTTTCCAGAAGTGCAAATCTTTGCCATTCTTTAAGTAATAAAAATAGACGCGATATTGGTTGTACACGGTTTACTAAGAAAGATGTCGGATGTCGTCTAAACAGATATTGAGAGAATGATACTTGATAATAATGATAATAAAAGAGCTCTAAGGATTGTTTTGTGTCTGGGTTTTCTTCGATTAACATAAACATACACAATGTTTTCATAGTGCATTATTATGTATTCTTTTGAATTCTTAATACACTTTAAGTATTTTAAGTGTATAAGGAAATCGCAGTAATAGCTGACAGGACATGGTTGCATTGCGAAATATTTCTTTTCCGATTTCCTCTGGTGTTCTTTTTTGTACGTGGTTTCTGAAATAAAAAATTGAACTTGGGAATAATTTAATGCATATGGTATTGCGCTATACCAAACCCTCCCTTTCCTTGTTTAAAAAATTTGAAAGCTTCACATTTATTTTCACATTTCTTTTCATTATTTGTTTTCTGCCAAAGAAAAAAGACGTTGTTGTTTGTTTTGTTTTTGTTTTTTGTTTTTTTTTTGGGGGGGTTCGTTTTTGTTTTTGGTTTGGTTTGGTTTTTTCGTACTCGGAACGTATTGACTGTTACATCCTTTTTAGCTTTTGAATTTTCGTGGAGGGAGGGGAGGGGGGTGTTGTCATATAAATGGTGTAATGATGTAGAAATATGAGCATGACAATTTCGTATTGCGAATAATTGAGTTGAGGTGTTTAACGTTCAACGCCAGCACTATAAAGGCTTTATTGTGGACGAGCCCCAAGACTGACGTCTGATAATTTTATGTGCTGCTACACACGAGACAGGGCGGGGATACCATGAGTCTGTCTCATCCGTTCACATTAAACTGACAATGACCCAACCAGTAGGGAGCGAAATCGCCAGGATGCGTACCACGAACCCCTGCGTCGGCTACAGAGAGAATTCTCTCCCTCTATATATAGAGAACGAGTATGCGATTACTAATCAGGAAGTTTCTGGTTTGAACCCAGATGGGAATCAACTTGTATCCAATTGGCTGGATAAGCGTCTGTACAATAATTATGACTTGCTAAGGCTCCCTTCGTGTAGCAAACTAGCAGCACGTAAAATTGTCAGACGTTAGTCTTGGGTCTCGCCTGTTTACTGACGCTCCTAACGAATTAGATAATGACAAAAACAGCGTTATTTCAATCCCGTTATGAAACCATATTGAAACAGTGCTTTATTTTTTTTGGTAAACGACTTTTTAGTGTTCAATGACGTGTATTAGGAATATTGAGAAGGCTGCCCTTTAAAACGCAGCTATCTGGCCCTAATTCACGCTTAATCTATATGTCAATTTGACATTCATAATAAAGTAGTTGGGTTTATTAACCAATATTTCGTTGTTGTTGTTGTTGTTGTTGTTGTTGTTGTCTTTTATGTTGTTGTTGTTGTTGTTGTTGTTGTTGTTGTTGTTTTTGTTGTCGTTGTTTGGTTTATAACTATTTCATTCTATATTCACATACCCATTTTCTCTCTCTTTCTTTCTCTATTTATTTATCTCTTTCTCTTTCTCTTTCTTTCTGTCTCCCTATTTCCCTATTGCCCATCTCACTATCTCCCTCTCCCTATCTTTCTTCTTTATAGCGATGACGTTCAACCAACTCCACACAACTCATCTCTTATCTCCCCTCTCTTTATGTATATTTACATATTATATATCGTCTCTAATATATTCTTTTCAAATCTAAAACTATATTCCTCTATCGCTAATGTCACGTGCTTGCAAAGAAGAAAGCATCTTTTAATCAACACAAAAATAGTGAAGGTAACGAAGTGCGACACACAACAGTTTTCTGAAGAGAAGGACGCGACGGAGCCCTTTAAAACACTGGTGTAAAAACGTTTATGTAATTAAAGATCAAGTATATATATTATTTAGCTCTTACGTTAATTAAGCAATTTTGTTTATTTTTACTAAAACAGTAAATATAGAGAGAGCTAGAAAGAAAGTGAGAGAGACAGAGAAACAAGATAGATAGATAGATAGATACATAGATAGATAGATAGATAGATAGATAGATAGGTAGGTAGGTAGGTAGGTAGGTATATAGATAGATAGATAGATAGATAGATAGATAGATAGATAGATAGATAGATAGATAGATAGATAGATAGATAGA
>RQTK01000059.1:19175-29366 GCA_003991915.1 Elysia chlorotica | reverse complement strand
TCACATTATCTCATCAGGGTGGTCCAGGGGTAGAACATCGGCTTCCGACGCAAAAGGTCCCGAGTTCGAATCCTTTCTGTTGCGTTCCCTACTGGTTGGGTCGGTGCCATTATAATGTGACCGGAAGAGACAGCAGTCATGGTATCCCCGCCCTGTCTCGTGTCTGGCAGCACATAAAATTGTCAGACGTCTGTCTTGGGGCCCGTCCACAATATAGCCTATATAGTGCTGCTGTTTGACGTTCAACCAACCCAACCATCTCATCATATCTTATCTTATCTCATCCTAGACCGGTGCCCCGCCCCTTCCGGTAACTTCCAGAACAACGGAGACTGCTCAACCTACTGGAGCTGTGTCAACAGTCAGCCAACCAGAATGTCTTGCCCGTTCAACCAATACTTTGATCCCATGACTTACCAGTGTGGCGTCAACACGAATGTGTTCGGTTGTGTCTTTCCAGTCCTCTCTGGACTTGGGAATTGTGAGTCCCTGGAAATAATCTTAACTGTAGAGATCCAGGATGTCTTAGATATCACACATTTTGTCAAAATTCTCTCACAATCATCGTCTTCATCATTATTATTATCGGAATTATCAATGTTACCCGAGTATCATCCTCCACTTTTAACATCGTCATCATCATCATCATCATCATCATCATCATCATCATCATCATCATCATCATCTTCATACGAATCAATAATCAGAGACACAGGCTTACATAGACAGAGACAGACAGACATACAGACAGAGACATGCAGATAGATAGAGATAGAGACAGAAACATAAACCGAGACATCAACGGAGAGACAAGCGCAAATAGGGAGAGGTAGGGAGAACAAACTGATAGACAAAGAATTTTACAATAGAAGAAATTATTAGTGCATACTGTTTTACTGAACTAAAGATGCATCATTGTCTATGTTCAGACTATTATCAGACATGTCTTATCAACAAACCGGTACAGGCAACAAGACAGGCAAATCAGTCTTAAAAACGAGACAGACAGACAGACAGACAGACAGACAGACAGACAGACAGACAGACAGACAAAATCACAGACAGAGACGAAAACATAGACACCGTGGGATGGACAGAGGGAAAGAGGAGAAAAAAAATACAAATTATTTAATAATAGCAGGAATATAAAAAAATCACATTATTGACCTAGCAATGCACCATCTTCTATATTCAGACAGATGTCCAGCATATAACGGTAATTTCCAGGACAGCACCAACTGTGCCTTATACTGGACCTGTCTTAACAACGAGCCTACACAGCAGATGTGTTTTGAGGGCCAGATGTTTGACCCAATGACCGCACAGTGTACCACCAGCACCACCATGACTGGATGTCAGATGCCCCCTAGCGGAACTTCAACAACTGGGACCGGATTGTGTAAGTACTTGGATTTTCTGGCGCTATGTTCTTCGAAAAGAATGGATTATGTGGTAGAGCATTGGCCTCCCATTCGTTAAGTTCCTGGTTCGAAACGTCAACAACTGGGACCGGATTGTGTAAGTAGTTGGGTACTTGGGTGTTCTGGCGCTATGTTCTTCGGAAAGAATGGCTTAAGTGGTAAAGCATTGGCCTCCCATTCGTTAGGTTCCTGGTTCGAAACGTCAACAACTGGGACCGGATTGTGGAAGTAGTTGGGTGTTCTGGCGCTGTGTTCCTCGGAAAAAAACTGGCTTGAGTGGTAGAGCATTGGCCTTGAATTCGTTAGGTTCCTGGTTCGAAACCCACGGCCAGTGAAAAAATGTATGTGTTCGATTTAGTTCCCTTCTGGTTAAATAGGTGTCAGTAGTATGCGACCTGCTGGGAGATAAGTCGAGGTATCCCTTCTCTGCGAGATGTTAGTCTTAGGGCCGAGTTGAGTTGGTTTAACGTCCAACATCAGCACTATATAGGCTATACTGTGGACGGACCCCAAGACTGGCGTATGATAATTTTATGTGCTACCACACACGAGATAGGGCAGGGATGCCATGACTTTTGTCTCAACCGATCACATGAAATTGACACCGACCCAACCAGTAGTGAGCGAAGTTGCCCAAGCTCGAATCACGGACGTTTTGCGTCGGAAACAGACGTTCTACTCCAGAGCCACCGCGCCCCGTTATTCTAAGCACACGTCCACGCAAAGAACCTAAAATGATCACGTGGGACGGTAAGCAACAGCATGTAAACAAGGAAATACCCAGCGCTGGTCAGCCGAGACGATGCGGGTTCTGTTACTATTTTTTGTTCCTTGTACATATTGTTTAATCTTAAAAATTCTAAAACTTAAAATGGGAATGAGGTTTCATTAAAATGATAAAAAATGCCACCAGCGTCAGTCTGGCTCTAGCCTTGTGTTGAAATTGGAAGCTATGCAACCATTCAAGCTTGACTCAAATAATTATTTGTCTTTCTTATTGTTCCTTTCAAGTCACATGTCCAAGTTCAAGTGGTGAATTCAGTAACCCTGATGACTGCTCCAAGTATTATCGCTGCGACAACAACGTTCCCACTGTGAGAAGCTGCACGGGGACACTGCTATTCAATGGAGTGAAAGGCTACTGCGACTGGCCAACTGCCCTTGGGTCAAGCCCGACATTTTGCCGTTTGGTCCCAACAACATCTAGTGAGTACCTAGGTCTTGTTATGTTTTAGTTCTTGAAATACATTGAAAGAGTGGTGACAATGACGGAAATCATTGTATGGTTTTAAATTTTGTTGGGGAATTGGCATAGTTCTTGCTGATTACTATAAAAATAAATAATTCATATTTTATATCAAAGTATATTATGAATTTGTCAAACATGTTTGCAAACATTTAACCACTATTTTTATTTTATTTTAAATCTATGACCAAAGATCAAAAGAGATAACTTTCTAGTCTTAAGCTTCAAAATGCTTACTGGCCAAGTTTAATCCATATTAAGTTAAAAAGCCAGTTAAACCTTCAAAATATTTACGGACCCTTTAAAGCCTTCAAAATGTATACTGACCCACTTTAAAACTCCAGAATGTTTACTGCCCCAGTTTTCTTTCAGAATGTTTAATGATCCAGTTTTACTTCAGAATGTTTACTGACCCAGTTTTACTTCAAGATATTTACTGACCCCGTTTTACTTCAGAATGTTTACTGACCCAGTTTTACTTCAAGATATTTACTGACCCCGTTTTACTTCAGAATGTTTACTGACCCAGTTTTACTTCAGGATATAAGTTAATTTAACCTCGAAAATTTTGACTGACTCAGCTTGACTACCAAAATGTTTCCTAATCTAATGTTACCTCCACAATTAACCTGACACGAGTCAGTTTCACCTTAAATATCACGGATCTAGTGTAACTTTCAAAATGTTTACTGATCCAATGTAACCTTCACAATTTTCATGAATCAATTTTACCTTCAAAATAGTAATATTATTAACTCAGTATAACCTCCATAATGTTTTTGGTATATACTTTTTACTGACTCTTTTAACCTTCATTATGTTTTTGACCTAAAATGTTCACTGTCTCATTTAACCTTCAAAATGTCTTTTGTCCTTGACCTTTTACTAACTTATTTAACATTCAAAATGTCTTTTGGCCTAGACTTTTTAGAATCATTTAACCTTCAAAATATTTACTAACCTATGCTCATCTCCTATTGCAGCCCAGCCCACAGAAACTGTAGGGGAGGTAACTTGTGGCTCATCTTCCTATGCCAACAACATCCCCCACCCCCGCATCTGCAACGCTTTCTACATCTGTGGGGACGGCAGGTTGCACCGACCCTGCATCTTCTGTGGCGAGGGAACTTACTTTGACCAGGTAAGCTACTTGCTAAGTGATAATTATTGGGAAAGGTTCTATTGAGTCATTGTTTGCGCATTTTGAGAACTAGGCAATCGAAAGTTTAGTCTATTATAGAATTAAATCGTATGGTTGTTGTTTTTAATTTGTTGTTGTTGTTGTCTTATTTTATCACCAGTCTGCCAATATTTACAATTATTTTTTTTTCTGATGATTCATCTATTCAGAGGAACATCGTTTCATGCTGCCATCTCCTGATTTTACCAAAAATGCAGACAGAAACTTACTAGTGCCACATCACAAACTATAGCTGAGCATAGAGTTTTGACTTCCTCTTGTCTTTCAGTTTCTACTGGGTTACTGTAGTCTGAACTTATAAAATTACGCCAGTTGTTGAATTCTCTCTCTCTCCCTCTTTCTCTCTCTCTCTTTCTCTCTCTCCCTCTCTCTCTCTCCCTCTTTCTCTCTCTCTCTCTCTCTCAACTATATATATATATCCTTGCCCCCAACAATATATCATTAATTATTAATATTGTCTCCATACATAGGCCACTCAGGTGTGTATCGGTGCCAGCGACATCAACATGCAGTCAGTATGCCCAGGCAAGATCATGATGCCCCACGCAAACAAAACTCAGTTCCAGGCTGATGGATGCTGATTCACTCTTGGCAGCAACAGTTGTAGACAACGACGACGACTACAACAACAACAACAACAACAACAACAACAACAACAACGACAGCAGCAGAAGTAACAAGAACAACAACAACAACAAGAAAAACAAATTCAACGACAGCAGCAGAAGTAACAACAACACTATCAGGAGCAAAAGCAGCAGCATAAGCAGTAATAACATTAATACACGATGACAACAATAAAAACAAAAATAGAAGTAGCAGCAGCAATAACAGTAATAACATTAACATCAGCACCACCATAAAAAACAACAAAGATAAAAACGAAAATTACAACTTCATCACCAGCAGCACTGAGACGAACAACGTCGACCAACAGCAACCCCCCCTCCCCCTAAACAAGAACAAGAACAACAACAACAACAAATCACAGTAATAATGACAACAATATGAACAACACTACTAACAATGCTACAACAACAATGTCAGTACATACAAAGTACAAGAGAAAGAAGGAACCTGTGGAAAACCGTGGTCTTAATTAGATGTCGGTTTGCTTGGATGGTATGAAATGCAGCATCGATAGATCATCAATATATTGTTTGATTCAGGGATATCAGAGCTTTATAGCTCCTTGTTCAGCTCTGGGCGTTTGAAGATTGTATTATGAAAAAAAAAGATATGACTAAGATGTGTAGAGAATGATGAAAGAAAATGCTATACTCAATAAAGCTATATTATTCTTTTAAATATAAAGCTGTTTTGGTTGTTGTTGTTGTTCTAGTTGTTGTTGTTGTTGTTGTTGTTGTTGTTGTTGTTGTTGTTGTTTCATATTTTTGTTTGTTGCATCTCATAGGATTAAAATATGGTGACTATGGATACTATTGTTAACACATTAGAAATCAACCAAATGTGTAGCAATAAAGATGGACTTTTAAAAAATTACATGTATTTATTGTGCTTTAAGATACATCAAGACAAATGCGCCTTAAGAAGTTCAAAATATAGCTATAGGCTTATCATTTCTAGAAACAAAGTAAATACTTTATATTTGAAAAAAAAAAGCCCAAAAAAGATTAGTTTTTCAATGTTCAGAAGGCTTTGTGTTTAACTTAACTTAGCAACTTAAAGCTGCTTTAACCCTCTTGCCTCACAAAATAGAACGCTTCTGTAATTTAAAGCTGTAGAATATGTGTAAGAAAACCAGGGTGAATCAGGCAAAAGATGGAAATTATACAGTTTTAAAAATGGGATTTGTTGTTGTTGTTTGTTGTTGCTGTTGTTGCTGTTGTCTTTTTTTGCTCAGAGTTTTCTTTAGACATAGGTGTTTTTGCAATTGTAGACAATTTATAAAGCTTTTTATGATAACCATTCTGTTGTGTATTTATTTAATTTATCGTCAATTATCGAGATAACGGCGTATAAATATAAAGTATACTGTTTTAAATAGTAGATTAAGAAAAAAATAATTATGAATACAAATACATAATATACATATACATTTGTACACTTAATATTTTCTAAAGATTGGCATAATCTACTCCTCTTGTTTCATGAACTTGTATCGAACTTGGAGCCCATGGGTAGAATTCACAAACAAGACTCAGCTTACGTATCGTCATAACATATAGGAATAAAAAGGCTTAGCAAGAGACCTAAACTACTTCATGTTTGTGCATTCTTACCCATGTCTTTTAACCATTTCCGTAACTCTCCTTGAATTTGCATTCATAATCGGCCCTTTGGTTCCTTAGAAATTAGACTAGTGAAGTAAATCAAATCAAAGATAACTTACGTTACCGCATTGCTTACTTTCAATTGAAACAAAATAATTATAAAAATACACAACAAAGGTAAACACTAACAATGAGAACTGCATCCAAGTGAGTTTATTAGTGCAAAACTTCATTCCATAATCCAAAGGGCCAGTGGACACTTTCCAATACATCAGTAGTCTATGACAAAAGTGTTGACTTATATTCGTCAGAAATAAGCTACAATCATGTACCGGTAAAGGTTTATTACGAGCCATGCAGTGCAAACAACAAATCTTCTGTTTATGAAAGTTACAACCCCTATTGATTAAGTTAATTGAACAAAAGTAATTGTCAAACTTTGACTCACAGAGTCTAGGAAAATAATTTACTCTATAAAACAGAATCAGAGGCCTACTGCTTTAAGTAAATTTTTATATCTTGCCTCACCCCTCTCCTCCTACTCGTATAACATTTTCTTTCAATGGAAAAGAAAATAGTTGTTTCTGATTATGATTTCTAACGGCTGTGAAAGCAGATACACAAGATTCAGCAAAGAAGTGCTTTTTGGCGCAGCATCCAAGACGTGAAAATGATACTAGATATCATTCGCTATTCAAACTCATGATAGGGGCTTACTTTGCAACAATGAGTTATATCAACCAGGACAATAATGAGATTCCTAAAGCTAGATGTAGTTCAAATCCAACGTTATCTTGTACTAAATCATTATTGGAGATTTCTGAACCTAATTCTCAACAAAGTTATGTAACGGGTACTAAACCAAAATAGGAGAATCATAAATCTAATTCCCACTCCCTCCGCTCATTCATCTGTCTGTATAGAAAAAATAATTCAAAACCAAAACCCTCTGGTATTAAACCTTAAAACGTCCATAAACTATAGTTTTCTAAATCTAATTGTAAAGTACCGTTCCGTACCCAAAATTAATGTCCTAAATCAAATTATAATAAACTATAGTCCCGTTAACGTAGCATAAGTTGCCTAAATCTAATATTATAAACTATAGTTGCCAACCAAGCATACGTTTCCTAAATCTAATTGGAAACTACCGCTCACGTCCATAGAACAAGTTTCCTAAATCAAAGATGTTATAAACTACAGTTCCCAACCCGGCATAAGTTTCCTTATCTAAAATTGCAAACTGTCGTTTACTTCTATAGAACAAGTTTCCTAAATCTAGTTCTGATCTACCGTTCCCTTCTCGAGAACAAGTTTCCTAAATCTAATAATATAAGGTACAGTTCCAAACTAAGCATAATTTTCCTACCGTTCCCTGCGAAGTATTAAGTAAGTAAATGTTAAATCCCCGACACTGTTGGAACCAGAGAGAGGTGCATCTCACAGATCACCGTGTGACTGCCGCTGTAGCACTGCTTGTTGCGCCACAGTCCTGAGGCGGTGTCCAAGCCAGCGCACATGCCGTTGCCCAGGTGCTGCCTGGGACTGTCTTTGCTCCAGGCACTGAACAGGCTGCGTTGACCGTCTGAGCTAAGGAAGGCATCGGCCGCGGGGTAGTAGCGTAGGTCTGGCGGAGTAGGAGGGGTTGGACGGGCGGAAACAGAGGGAGAGGGGTGATAATTATTTGCTATCTATAGGGTTTAACGTCTCCTAGGTTCCTCTAGGGAGTCCTATACAGCGACGGGCCCCAAGACGTACGTATGACAACTTTATGTGCTGCCATAAACGAAACACGGCGGGGATACCATGACTCCACTCTCAGCCGATCACATTATACTGACACCGACCCAACCAGTCACAGGGGACGAATATCGGACAAATAAATATGTCGATCGTGGGATTAGATCCGCGGATCTCCTGATCTGATGACCAACGCTCTACCACATGAGCCAATTCGCCGGGTATAATTATTATGATGATGATCGTTATGGGTTGTTGTTGCTTTTTAAGTGATGGTGATTGGTTTGTTGTGTTCTGAGGCATAAGGCATGATCTCACACTATTAAACGCATTGTGTCAGCTCTATATTTGGTTATATTAAGGACGTGTCCAAAGACTGTCGTCTGACAATTTTACATGCTTTCACACAGAGATAGTGCGGAGATACCCTGACTCATGTCTTAGCAGGTCACATTTTATTAGTAGCGGACGCAGTCATATGGAGTTGGGGGAGGGGGTGACCATGGGGTAGAAAATCGGCTTCCGGCGTAAAAGGTCCTTGGTTCGAGCACTGGCTATTTTGCTCCCTACTGGTTGGGTCGGTGTCAGTTTCATGTGACCGGCTGAGACAAGAGCCTCACATAAAATTGTCATACGTCAGTTTTGGGTCCCGTCTATATATAGTGCTGATGTTAGAAGTTAAACCAAATCAACTACAACTACCACTGTTAGCAAAATCCGTTTTTTAAACGCCAAGTCACGACCAATTCTTCCTGCCTCGGTGGGTTGTCTTTGTAGCCAGTCGCTAGAGTCATTCAGACATCCTTTTTTGTCTGCCCTTTTACAAAAACATTTTTAAACAATATCTGCGGTAAAATACAAAACACCATTTACAAAGACAGCTCATTCTTTTTGACAGTTCTATTTAAATTTATTTGATAATCCGAAATATCATTACATACCTAGCCAAACTCTACTGTCTGGTACCATCTTCCTGATAAATTCGTTTTCCACATCGCTCTCAATGCGCAATACATGGCTTCTATCCCTGAAATAAGATACAGAACAGTCATAAAAGACCACTTTATCACTTTTGTTGCTTAAAATATGTGGTACAATAAGACATTGCCTATCATAAAACAATTATTTCGAGGGTTTTGAAACATCTTTATAAAACATGACTTCGACGAGAGGTAATGTGCTAGATTAATTATTAGATTATCGGTAATATAGTTATTATAACAATATGAAGATAGTATTAATAATAATTATAATAATAATATGATAATAATAACGTTGTACCGACTTCATTCTTTTTTTTCGTTGCTGCTATGTGTCAAGTTATCAGTGCGTCGTATGGCAAACTGGCTCACAAAATACAGTTTAATTAGTATAGTGAGGACCCTAGCGTGTGGTTTGCCAAACTTCTGTGGTACGTGGTACCTAGTTTACTTTTTTTGTTGTTGTTGCTATGCGTCAATTTATCAATGCGTCTTATGGCATACTTGCAAACTGCCGTACAAATTGAAGTTTCATTAGTATAGTCAGGACCCTATCTTGTGGTTTACCAAACTTCTGTGGTACGTGGTACTTATTTTACTTTTTTTTTTCGTTGTTGTTGCTATGTGTCAATTTATCAGTGCGTCTTGTGGCAAACTAGCAAACTGTCTCAGAAAATGCTGTTTCCTTAGTATTATCAGGGCCCTGGCTTGTGGTTTACCAAAATTCTATGGAACGTGGTACCGACTTCATTCTATTTTATTTTCATTGTCACTGTGTCTCAAGTTATCTATGCGTCTTATGGCAAACTTGCAAACTGCCTCACAAAATACAGTTTCATTAGTATTATCAGGGCCCTAGCTTGTGGTTTACCAAAACCCTATGAAACGTGGTACCGACTACATTCTTTTTTTTCTTATTGTCACTGTGTGTCAAGTTATCAGTGCGTCGTATGGTAAACTGACTCAGAAAATAGTTTCAAAAGTATAGTCAGGACCCTAGCTTGTGGTTTGCCAAACTTCTGTGGTACGTGGTACCTAGTTTACTTTTTTTGTTGTTGTTGCTATGTGTCAAGTTATCGATGTGTCTTATGGCAAACTGGATAATATCCTCAAAAAATGCTGTTACCTTCGTATAGTCAGGACCCTGGCTTGTGGTTTGCCAAAACTCTGTGGAAGGTGGTACTTTTCTTTTACAGCACCGGGTAATAGTATTTAAAAAATGACTTACCCATTGCAGTAAACACCGACTTCCTCAAAGATGCGAGTTATTGCCCCTTTGTTAAGGTAACAGTTGTTTTCAGGGCCTGGTATCCAGCCTGGTTGGGGATGGACACAGATTGGGGGGGGGGGGGGGGGGGGACAATTTAAG
>RQTK01000059.1:0-10324 GCA_003991915.1 Elysia chlorotica | reverse complement strand
TAGATAGATAGATAGATCATAGATAGATAGATAGATACATAGATAGATAGATCTATAAGCCAATCAATCAATGAACTAATGAAAAACTAATCAACCAATGGATTAAACAACAATTGGTGATTTTTAAGTAGGAAATTAGACTTGACCTGATTTTTTTTTTCTTATCATGTATATATACACCCCATCCATCAGCCAATATATTCATCATTCAATCAACCAATGAATCAATCAATAATCAAAAAATGAACCCATTGTTCAATTGGCCATTCGATAAAACCACTACGTGTAATATAAAGTAAGGTATAAAACTTGTCTTAAAAATTTCTAACCATAAACCAATCCATCAAACATAAAATCAATAAAGCAATCGACTCATCCATTAATTTTTAAAAAAACATAAACTAGTCAGCAAATAATTAAAATTTTAATGTATCCACAAATCAATCATTTATTCCATAATCCATCTATCAATAAACCATCCAGGCCAACTAATATATTAATCAATTAACCAATCAATCAAACCTTTAAAAAGACTAATAAAGTTAAGTACTCACTCATGAACCGGACCTTGTCCACCTGATCCGCCCCAGAGCGCCAGTTGGTGTAACTGGTCAGTGGAGTACCGTCCAGGTGAACCCAGTGGTCGCCGTAGTGGGCAGTGCCCACCCACACGTGTTCTGTGATGCCCGTTAGGAAGTTCACAATGGCCGTCTGGTGGAAGGGTGGAACTGGGATTAACACTAGATGCGAAATAGGCTGTTAGAAAGTTAATGTATTACCAGTTAATTGATAGGTCGATGGCTAGATAAATAGATAGATAGATATAGATAGATAGATAGATAGATAGATAGATAGATAGAAATAGATAGATAGATAGAATAGATAGATAGATAGATAGATAGATAGATAGATAGAATCCTATTAAAAATAAAGTGATCGGTATGTAATGATAATAAAAACATGAATTCTGAATTGGAATAATCACCCCTTTCTCATTTGCCTGTTTCGCCCATCGTATTCTTTGTATCTCATAGCAAACTAACCTAACCTAGATTTATAAAATAAAAAAGAGCTATGTGTACTTTTTATTGGGCATCAAAATCTAAAACGCCATATCTAGAACCTGGTCTTTATTAAACCCTTATGAAATTCACACCATATTTCACTAATTAGTTCTTTTCCCCAGATCTATGGTGCATGTTAAAAAACAAATGTACACAGCAACCAACACTCACTCTTTCACTCTCTCATTCCCTCACTCACTCATGCACTATTCATCCCCGCCTCCCCCTCCAACATCTTGTTCCAGTACGCCCTCCTCCCGCCCCGCGCTGTGGGCCGGGCCATAGGGGCGTGGTCTTCGATGACATCTGTCTGTACCCAAGCCCCGCCCAGGAGGCGTACCCGCTGGCACAGAGGACCTGCCTCTTAATGGGCGGGACGCTCACCAAGATAGACTCAGCCAGGAAACAGGTCAGGACAACAGGCACAAATACAGACTTAAAGTGATGGGTCACTATGAATCAATCCATAAATCCATCATGTATTCCTATAATCCATCTATCAACAAACTACCCAAGCCAATCAATTAACCAATCAATCAAACCACATCACAAACAATTAATTTCATAGTGACCCCGCACTGTAAGTTTCCATTTGTGCCTGTTGTTCTGACCTGTTTCCTGGCTGAGTCTATCTTGGTGAGCGTCCCGCCCATTAAGAGGCAGGTCCTCTGTGCCAGCGGGTACGCCTCCTGGGCGGGGCTTGGGTACAGACAGATGTCATCGAAGACCACGCCCCTATGGCCCGGCCCACAGCGCGGAGCAGGAGGAGGGCGCACTGGAACAGGGTGTGGGAGGGGGAGGCGGGGGTGAATGTGCATGAGTGAAGGAGAGAGGGAGGGAAGGAGTTAGTGAAAGAGTGAGTGTTGGTTGCTGTGTACATTTGTTTTTTAACATGCACCATAGATCTGGGGAAAAGAACTAATTAGTGAAATATGGTGTGAATTTCATAAGGGTTTAATAAAGACCAGGTTCTAGATATGGCGTTTTAGATTTTGATGCCCAATAAAAAGTACACATAGCTCTTTTTTATTTTATAAATCTAGGTTAGGTTAGTTTGCTATGAGATACAAAGAATACGATGGGCGAAACAGGCAAATGAGAAAGGGGTGATTATTCCAATTCAGAATTCATGTTTTTATTATCATTACATACCGATCACTTTATTTTTAATAGGATTCCTGTAGAAAACGCACCATTTCTATAGGAGTGATTGTTAAAAAAAAAGTGGTTTCCCGATCAAATTTCAGCGTTACGAAAAGGTTAAGATACCAACAAACCATCAACGTTTATATGTTACCTCCATTACAAAAAACAGAGCGAAAAGCCATTGACATAACCCTTAAGGGACTACTTAGTACTTCGTACTTACCCAAGCCTGTAGTGTAGACCTCCGTCTTGCCGCCCCCTCCACAGGTCTGGTCGGGGTCGCCGCTGCATGGAACATTGCACTCTGCCCTGTCCAGCGCCTCGATTGGGTTGTACAGCTGCTCGCACTCGCAGATCGTGCCCGACGTCAGGCCGGCATAGGCGTATCCCCGCATGAAGCATCTGGGGGGCGCAGATAGAGGGTGACGGGTTTGAGTTTTGAGTTTTGAGTTTTAAGTGTGTTGCTTTGCTTCAATTTCAGCACATTGTAAAAAATTAATAATTATAATTTATACTCAACCGTATCTTTAGTTGGGTTGGTTTCATTTTAATAAGATTAGGTGAGACAAGAGTTTTTGTATCCCAACACTGTCTCGCGTGTTGTAAAACAAATGTGAAAATGTCCGACATTCGTCTTGAAACCCGTAGTAAAACATACTCCACCCAATGTCTAGTTGGGTTGGTCTAATTTTAATGAGATTAGATGAGACAGGATTCTTGTATATCCCCATACTATCTAACGTGTTGTAAACATGTAAAAAATGTTCGACATTAGATTTGAAACCTGAAGTCGAATAGAATTTTCTTTAAGAACCTATGAGACTTTAAATTAAGAGAGAGCCTTCCCCATAGAAAGGAGAGAGAAAAAAACCGTAAATATCGAGCTCTACCTATCTGTCTATCTATCTATCTATCTATCTATCTATCTATCTATCTATCTATCTATCTATCTATCTATCTATCTATCTATCTATCTATCTATCCATCTATCTATCTATCAATCTCTATCTATCTATCTGTCTATCTATCTATCTCTGCCTTTGTTTGTATGTTTGTCTCTCTGTATCTCTCTCCCTCTCTCTCTCTCTCTATCTCTCCATCCCTCCCTCCACCAATCCTCACCTGTCCATACAAAGCTGAGGTGTCATGGAGGCGTACAGTCTACTGTACACAGCGTCGACCTCCGGGTCTTTGAAGCATCCCCTGGACTCCTGGGGACCTCGCGCTAGAGAGAACGGACATATCAAGCTGGGATAGTACAGGCTTTGCAAACTGTGAGAGTTATCTTTTAACCCCTGTTCCGTCAACACCACATAATTCTCAAAATTCATTATTTCAAGGGCAAGTGTTTTTTATGTGCTTATGGCGATTAAGGTTTAAACGATTATGTTTTAGTTGTCTGAGTGTTCGATCGAGGTTCAAACAGGGATTGTTTGGAAAACAAATATTTTGATAGGAATAATTTGGCGAAAAAAGGAAGTGGATGACATTATTTTTAAATAATTATGCAAACGTTTATTTACTTTAAATCAAAAGGCCTAATGTTTTGGGAGACCTCGACCGTTGTCTCCATATAATTTATACACTCACCGGAAGCGTCGGCTACCGGAAGCTGCGCACACTTTGTGCTGGTCTGCATAGCTTCAGGTGGAGCTACTTGTACTGGCGCCCCAAGACCCTGCAATGTCAAGGTTACTCAGATTTAGGTTAGCGCTTTTTAAAAGTTGCAGTAAGAATAGTTGTCTGTGATGATTTAAAAAAAAACGCATGAACACATTAAGTAAACAAAAATAGCTAAAAATTAGTTATACGTCAGTGTTTGGGCTCGCCCACAATATAGCATATATAGTGCTGATGTTGGACGTTTAACTAACTTAACAACAACAGCTGTTGTTTCTCGTTTTGTTTGCATTGAATAACCTGTAGTGAAGTTTTTGTTATCTGCTTTGTTAGAGTTCGAATTGTATGCAATGCTTAGTTTTGAATTCAAGGTGAGCTGAAATCAACATGCAATACTAATATCAACGAATCTTTACTTAAAGTTTTTTTAACCATCTTAGAAGTAAGGGATTTCCCGGTAGATGAACAATATGAAAGGTTCCGCATTAATTTTTCTTTAATGTAATGATTAATCTTGGCAGCCTATAGCAACAACATTTATTTCTTACCTCTGGCGAACCATGTCCTTTACACGGAGGGGGTGGGGGTACAGGTCCAAATGTCTGTGTAGATGAGGAAACAACCTTATAGTTTTCTTCACACTATAAATAAGTCGATGTTGGTTTGGGCAATTTTTTAACTGAATAAGCCATGAAGTAATGTCAAAGCATCTGTTTTGTTTCACACATGTAGCGGTTTGATATATTAATGAATTGCTTCATTAGGTGATGTACCCAACTTGTTTGTAGTGTGATTAGTAACGCCTCATATGGAAAAGGGGGTAACTAGAATAAGAGCTAGAAAAGTTGGTCCCCCAATATAGAGGTCTACGTAATCTAAGATCTGACAAAATTTATTTCTCCGACAAATAAGTTCGAATCCTGTGCAGTGCAAAAATATGATGGCAGAGAGATACATGGGAGTTATGACCTGGGTGTGGCCCGACCCCCATATATAGAGTCTCAGGAGTTAAGTGCTGAAACAATTGCATTGAGGAGGTTTTCTTCTCTGAAGACTCTGTTAACCATCTCCCCTATGAGTTTCTACACACAAGAAAGTATTGTTTTATGTACTCACCTGATCAGTGACAAACGGAGTGGCCACGTCATCACAATAAGCAGGACCTGGTCCCCCGTCAAGCCGCCTGATGGTGACGTCACGACACTCGTCACCAGGGCACATCTGGTCGACTCGCTCCAGGGTCTTGTCTGAGGTCAGCTTCAGGTAGAAGTAGCTTGAAGCGGAAGTGGGACAGGTGCAGGGGTATTAAGTTATATATCAAGTAATTAATCTAATTGATTTTTTTTCTTAAGGTTTTTGCATTATCTGTCAAGTTTCTGTTCTTTTAGGGTGATAGTAGCAATTTAAATATGATATCCACACACTGCATATGTGTGACAGCTCGCGAAAAAAGTCAGACTTTAGACCTGGAACCCATCCACAATATTACACTGAAGAATCCTTGCGATTGACGTTAATAAACCAATTCATAACCACCATCACCAACCCAGCCTAGCCCAACACAATACTGCCTTTATAGTGCTGAATTTGAACGTTAAGCAGCCAACTCAATTGGATTCACCTTGAGGGGGGCGCGGTGGCCCTGGTGGCTTCCGACGCAAAAGATCCGGGTTCGAGCCCTAGAAATTGCGCTCCCTACTGGTTTGGTTGATATCAGTTAATATAGTGCTGATGTTGGCCGTTAAACCAACTCAACAACAACATCAACAACGACTCACCCTGAGTCCTTGTCCCAGTAGAAAGCTGTCATGGTCGTATCAGCGTCTAGCTCTCGTGTGTAGAAGCACGTAAAAATGTCAGACGTCAGTCTTGGGGTCCGTCCAAAATATAGCCTATATAGTGCGGATGTTGGCCGTTAAACCAACTCAACAACAACATCAACAACGACTCACCCATCCTTAGCTCAACACAATACTGCCTTTATAGTGCTGAAGTTTGACATTAAGCAACCAATTTGATCATCTCAAATCAACATTGACTCACCCTGAGTCCTTGTCCCAGTAGAAAGCTGTCATGGTCGTATCGGCGTCTAGCTCATCCAAGCTGCTCACAAAGTTTGGCAGGAATTGCCGGCCGTCGATCTTGGGGTTCCAGCTCTTTATCTCGAACTGAGTAGTGGTCTTCGGGAAGCAGATGGCTAGCCGAATCACGTCATGTCTGATATGGAGAGAGAGAGAGAGAGAGAGAGAGAGAGAGAGAGAGAGAGAGAGAGAGAGAGAGACAGAAACAGACAGACAGACAGACAGACAGACAGACAGACAGACAGACAGAGACAGGCAGACAGAGAGAGAGAGACAGAGACAGAGAGATTGGCTGTGGGTTAATATTGTTGATTGAGTGATTGGTGGATTGGTTGGTGCATTGGTTGATTAGCATATGGTTCCAGCTCAAAACGCAGATAGCTAAGAGAATCATGTCGTGTGTGGTATGGAGAAAGAGAGTGCGTGTAAAATATCGATTGATTAGTCATGAGTTAATATTGGTTGATTGGGTGATTGGTGGATTGGTTGGTGGTTGGTTGATTAGTTGATTAGCTTATGATTCCAGCTCTTCACCTCGAACTGAGAGGGGATCTTTGCGGCGCAGATAGCTAGGAGAATTAGATCATGTCTGGTATAGAAAGAGATAGTGTATAAATATGGATTGATTGGTTGTGGGTTAATATTGGTTGATTGCGTAACTGTATTGATGATTTGGTTGGTTAGCTTATTGTTCTAGCTCGTCACCTCGAACTGAGAGGCGATCTTTGGGACGTAGACAGCTAGCGAATCATGTCGTGTCTGGTATGAAGTGAAAGAGTAAAATGTCGATAAATTTGTTGATTGGTTGATTGATTAGTTGACTCTTTGGTTTAGTTGTTTGTTTAATTTTTAGTACATAGTTCATTAGCTTGGGATGCAATCTCTTCACCTCGAACTCAAAGGTGGTATCCGGAAAGCAGATGCCATGCTCATTATATCGTACCTGGTATGGAGATAGAGTGTATATATATCGAACGATTGGTTGCCACAGTGATCAATGTTATTTTGTGTATATAAGAGCAGTAAGTAGACTAGTAGACGTGAGTATGCGACAAAGCCAAAAAACACAATGTCTGCCTATAAACATACAAATTTACCAAAAAACATCAACAACAACAATAAAAACAACAACAACAACAACAACAAGCATAGATTTGACTCTCCTGACGGACTCAAACAGTTCCAAACTGACAAAACACAAACTAACAAACAAACAAACCAACCAACAAACATACAAATAAGCGATCCACCCATGAAGGTCTCTAACGGTCCAATCTGACCAAAAACAAACAGACACTCAAACCTACAAACCAGTAAACCAACAAGCTAATGACTCTTAGCTGAAGCCCATAGAAATCCCTCAAGTTGCCCATTACCAAAAACAAACAGACACTCAAACCTACTTACCAGCAAATCAACAAGCTAATCACTGTTAGCTGAAGTCCATAGAGATCCATCTATTTGACCATTGTAAGCAATCTCCCAAAGGCCTGAATGTAGCTACTCGTACTAAAAGCAATCAAACAAACCAACAAACAACTCACTCCTGGAGTCCACAGAAATCCCTCTTTTTGACCAATTTTAACACATATCCCAAAAGGTCTACATGTAACTAACAGTGATCAAACAAACCAACAAACAACTCACTCCTGGAGTCCACAGAAATCCCTCTCTTTGACCAATTTAAAGGCCTAAATGTAACTAACAGTGATCAAACAAACCAACAAACAACTCACTCCTGGAGTCCATAGAAATCCCTCTCTTTGACCAATTTAAAGGCCTAAATGTAACTAACAGTGATCAAACCAACCCACAAACAACTCACTCCTGGAGTCCATAGAAGGCTCTCACTCGGACCATGGTGGGTACATCTCCCAGAGAGTTGTTCCAGCGGATCGTGTACGACATGTTAGTCCTCACGATGAACTTGCTGCCTAGTTTTCCTGGAGGGAAATAGATAACCATTTTGGGTCGTAAGTACAACAATGTGGTAGTTTACAACTCGTCGTAAGCCTTTCTAATCACATGTTTTAAGTCTAGTCGTAAGCTTTTCGCTACGTGTTGTTAAAGAAGTTCTATATATAAGTAATTTATTGGCATGGATGATTGTTTGATTTGGTGTGAAATGTCCAAATAGCATTAAATAGCTATATTGTGGGCGGATCCAAAGAGTAAAGTCTGATATACTGAGACGATGTGTGGATAACATGAGTCGTGTCTCAGTCAGTCATAATATACTGACATAGACCTAACCAGTAGGGGTTTCGAACCAGGTATTTCTCCTTTGGGAGACCTACGCTCTGGAACTTGGGCCTCCCCTCACCCCTTACTTTCGGGAAAGAGACAGACATTTTATCAATTTATTTATTTATAATGTATCTTCTATGGAAAATATTGGTAACACTTTCAACGAAATAAAAAAACATACTCGCTTTATTTCCACCAAGCATTTTTATGGGCTCCGTTGCACTTCTTATTGTATTAGCCCCTAGTTTTATGCATACTAAACATTTGTCCAGCTTTTAACCCTAATCGTACGAGATGTTTCCAGATGACTATCATATCATCACCCAAGCTTCACATACCTTCCATGTTGATGACGTCAGAGGGGGCGTCATCCCTGTTGAAAAACACCTAGGCAATAAATAATTTTAATTCCTTATAGTACAGCTAAAAAGAAGTATAAAAGTGACATAATTTGGAAGAGAAGAAAGGAAAACAATACATTTGGAATAATAAATAACCCCACATACAAAAATCATGCTAGTACGTTGAACAAGTGGCCACGTCATTAATTTGTATATTTATGTGAAATGGCGTTTCCCCATTTAAAAAAAAACTACCTCTAATGTTTATATTAATTATAATGAGATGTCATTCCATTTCACACAACAATAATAATTAAGACGAAGTTTAGTCTCACCCAACCCCTTGTCGGGAGAAGTCCCGTTTCCTCCGATCCAGTAACTTGTTGCAGTCCCGTACATGAACAGGAAGTTGTCTGATGGGATTAGTGGTAGAATTAGGGGGTGGGATTAGAGGATGGGATTAGTGGTAGGATTAGGGGGTGGGACTAGGGTGTGAGGTTATATAAGTTTATCTTTAAAACGAACTTTATGAATAAATTTAAAAAAAAATGTATTTAAAGAGATTCATCTCGCATGTTATATTCTCGATCTGCTCTTGACAGTCGTCCTAGTTGTGCTTTCCATCTGTTGTTGTTTGTTTTTATATTTAGATGTAAACTAAAAAACATTTACATTGTATTCGTTATTGTGTTTGGAGTTGTGTTCTCCTGTGATTAAGACTCCACTAAAAACTCACCCAGAAATAGTTGTAGGGGCAAACAGCCATGGACCAGTCCGGGCGTTTGGCGCACTCGGGACCTGGCGTGAAGAAGAACAGGTGGGGAGGATTTAGTTTCAAAATTCAAACAACAAACAGTTTGTTGATTAGCGGGTGTTCAACGTCAGCATTATGTAGACTACATTTTGAAAGGTCTCGAACTAACGTTTGACAATTTCACATACTGTCGTCATGGTTACATTTTTGTCATGATTGTTGTCTATCAGGAAGCATGTAGATTAGAAAGGGCGAGGTAGATGTTGGTTGAGTAAATCGGATAAAGTCACTTTTGAGCAAACGTGGGTTCCGAACTTGGGATCAAATAGAGCCAGAGAGGGAGGGAGAGAGAGAGAGAGAGAGAGAGAGAGAGAGAGAGAGAGAGAGGGGGGGGGGGGGGGTTCGGGGATTTTTTTTATTGCAACAGTTTTGTTTAAATACAGTCGGTTAAAAAATCGATGAAAATATCACAACCCCGAAACATACCGTTTTAGCGCAAATACCAAGTACAGTGCGCAACATTGTCGTTGTTTTGTTGTTGTTTTTTTTGGTTGGATTTTTTTTTTCATCAGTTTTAGTTTATTTAATACACTCAGATTAAAAATCGATGAAAATATCACAACCCCGAAACATGCCGTTTTAGCGCAAATACCAAGTACAGTTCGCAACATTGTGGTTGTTGTTTTTTGTTTTTTTTTTGTTGGATTTTGCTTTTTTGCATCAGTTTTTGTTTAAATAGAATCGGTTAAAATCGATAAAAATATCAAACTTCTCCCCCCAAAAAACTCGAAAAAAAAGAAACTAAAAAAATTAATATATAATCGACTCCCCATAACAAAAAAGTAACAAAACCAACAACTTGCCCAATACTCAAAACGAAAAAAGCATTACACACACAAGGACAATATTCCGCCCATTCTCAAACCTTAACACTTAATCTGCCTATTTCGATTATAGTATAAGTCTGTAGTAAATAATCACACTTTAAAAATGCTCAATTTTTACAGGCAGTTTAAGTATTAACAGCACCACAGACACACATTCACACACACAAACAAACACACACACACA
>RQTK01000058.1:916322-939740 GCA_003991915.1 Elysia chlorotica | reverse complement strand
TAAATCATTACCCACTAGATCCGGGAGTGACATGTCTTCTTTCGTAAAAACACTTTGATATTGTTCGTTAAGGATGTTTGCTTTTTCCTGAGGGTCTGCTGTCCTAGTTCCATCTGGCTTTTTAAGGACATTGATTCCCGAGACATCTTTTCGTTTGGATTTCATATATGACCAGAACGTTTGGTTATCATTGTTCTTGTATGACTGGTGTCTTTGCTTGGTTCGATCTCGAGTAATCAGTTTATGTATCTTTTGTGTCCTTCTCGTAGTGCATGATGGACTTGTGACCTTATTTCAGGAAACTTTTGACAATCACACTCTCTCCCAAAACGCTTTGCTTTATTGTATCGTCTCTGCTTTTGTCCAATAAGACGTTTTACTTCTGTTGTGATCCATAGCAGATGTGGTTTGCTTCCAACTATCTTTTTTGGGATGTTTCTGTTTACTGAGTCCATCATAATATGTTTAAAATGTGACCAATTTTCGTTTACATTGCGCTGTTTTGCCTCTTTTGCAAACATATCAAAGCTACTTGGAAGTCATATTTAAGCTGTAATATCCCCTTTATGTATCTGTAATATTATGCGTGGAATCTTTGCTTTCTTCTGTAGTTAGAAAACATGACTTCGCCTGTTAGGCGCATTACAAATAACTGCTGATCATGATTGTTTAACCACTCCTCTCTTGCTTTAAATCTCTTAAAATACTTTCAATTATTTAAAATACAACTGAAATTATCTCCTCAGTTTTGAGCAGTTCTGTATCAACTATTGTAATGAAAAGCTTCAACAACTCTTCATTGAACTTGTTTTGAAACAAGAGCAAGAGGAGTATATGAAGGAAGGCATTGAGTGGCAGCATGTGAGTTTATGAGGATAAATATCAAGTGTAACTGGCTTAAGAGAGAGATCAAAATGACTGCTATGTGATATTTTCGAAAAAATGAAATATTCTATGTGTACTTTATTTAAAAAAAAAAGAAAATCAACGAACGAGCCCAAGGTATTGAAATGCACTTAAGCAATAAAAAAAAGATTACAATATCCGTAGTGAAGACGAATATTAAAAAAATAAAGTTTCTCTTGCCTTTTCTTTTCAAACTGTTATTGAATTGTTATTAATATTCATTGAAATGGAATTAATTTATGTTTGATTTTAGTTTAAGATTGCTAACAGTTCTCTCAATATTTTTGCTTTTACTTGGGCTTTCCTCATCAATTAGTTACGAAAGAAATTATCTAGTTAGCTTTGTAAATTGATAAACACTCTAAAGAAGTCATAGTAAAAGACCAATGAGTATATAACATCGGGGAGGAGAGAAAAAATGTTAACTATTAAGACCAGACCTGAGAGATACCACAAATCTATTGTCTTGGAACTTTTCGAAGACTACTGCAGTAGGAATGCACTGTGTAATATATATAGTTAATAAAAGAAATCAGTATTTGATATCCTTTTTGACGATATGATACTAAGAATTTTTGGTGTGTCTGCAAATTTAATCTGCATATGTGTATCTTAAATATAAACAGGTATATACTTTTGTTTTTATGGTCAATTATATGTAAAATGAATCCATCTCTGTTGACTATGCCCAAAACAAATTGGGTGATTAAAGTTTACCTTAACCTTTACCATTACTTTCAAAATTAAGCTTATAATACAATGAAATCTATTTAAATCAAAAGCATTTGATGGGGCTATGACTGACACATAACAAACACTTCTTTTTAATGAGGTTATAAATGAAAAGCAGCTTATCTATCATTGTCCAAAGTACCTTGCATTATCAGACTTTATTGTATATTGACATTGAAAAAGATTTAAATTGTTTTAAATTATTTCAGTTGGTGGCTAAATAGGCCTAAAAAGGGCAAGAACATTTTTCTTTCTCTATTTACGGATACATTTTTCGTTATGATGTTTTGGAAATCACCATATCTGACTTTCTTTTGATTTTCAGTTGTTTTTTTTTTGTTTTGTTCTAGATTGATTATTTCAACAACAAGATCATTTGCGACCTGGTTGAGCTTCCACACAAAGGTGTTTTTGCAATTTTGGATGAGGCTTGCTTGAATGTCGGAAAAGTCACAGATGAAGTGAGTCATTGTTCTCTGTTATTTCTAATGAAAATTCCAGTTTTTAATGATATACATAAAAAAAAAAAAAGTTTCATGCACAAAATTGGCTTAAATGGACTAGATAAAGCAGATAAATGTGGATTTATTTTAAAAAATAAGCAATTTCTGATGAATACTGGATAAAAGACTTGCAATGTCATCTTTCCTGTACCGATGTTACATGACTATGATGAGTTCTTCTTCCTGGCAGAAATTGAAATGGTTTATATATTTTAACTTCCTTTATTATATTAAAATGATTTCAAATCTTCTCCACTTCGCTAGCACATATTTTTCTTTTGCTTCAGTTGTTCCTCAATGCGATGTCTCAAAAACTCAACAAACATGATCGTTTCACTTCAAGAACAGTGAGTTGCAAATTTCCAATGATTTGCCAGTTTTTTTATAACTATTAAGATAAGTTGTTTATTAAATTTCTCTCACATGCTTCTTCTGAAATACTTTTAGAATATTTTATACTGAAATTACTATTGAGCCGAATTTATGTGTTACAGTGTTATCTATTTTCAAAGTCCATAGAGTGTGTATCATCTTAAAGGTCAATTTAATGTAATTATGCTAATTGTCATACGGTCCTAGAATGTGCATAATATATTATGTTATTATCTAATGTAGTGCATTCATTTTTTAAGTTGTTGTTTTCTTTGCAGAATAACCCAGCTGACAAAACTTTAGAGCACCACAGAGATTTCCGAATCAAACACTATGCAGGTGATGTTATCTACAGTGTTATTGGCTTTATTGACAAGAACAAGGATACACTTTTTATGGACTTTAAGCGTCTTCTGTACAATAGGTAAGATTTTGTTGAGTCAAAAAGCCGTTCTTGTATTATTCAAAGTAGGCACTGATTTCAATCATCAGGAATTCCTTCTATTTTTCATATAGATTAAACAATTTTGCAAGTTTATTTTGTCTGTCATCTTAAAATAAAATTATATTAGTGAAATCAATTGGTGATGTTTTTCTTCAGAGCAAAATTTGGTACCTTTTGACTAGACGTTTTAATACCTGAGCAAGCATGAGGCCTTAAACTTTTGAAAAATAAAGGAAACTGCCTTGCTTAAAATAAAAAATGGTCATGCAATTAAAAAAATTGTGGAGATCACAATAGGCATAGCATAGCAATCTATTCTCTATTTTTATATATTTAATATTTTTTCTATTTTTTGTGCAGTGCAAATCCTGTAATCAGATCAATGTGGCCAGATGGAGCAACAAGTGTGACCGAGGTAAATGATGGAACTTTGACAGTATTTTATATGCTCTATGATACGTGTGGATCACATTTTTTTCTGATCGACTTATTGTTTATTGTTTTGTTGTATTTGTGGGTTGTTTTACTTTTTCTTTTTTGTTTTGTTTTTAAAGTAATGTTATTATAAGAATACCAGAAAATTGCATGTATGCGATCGAAATTTAAACATTTTTTTTTTATTATTATGCATGATTTATGTTCACTACAGTGTATTGGTTTAGATATGTTTAATTAGCTGTTATATTGATAGGACATTGTAATACACATATACTTTTTGCCCTCCTTGTGAATACAAATTTGGTTATCAAAAGTTGTACATGACTGATTTAACATTTCACACAGACTACCAAAAGGCCTGTAACTGCTGGTACATCTTTTAAGATCTCCATGATTGCTTTGGTGGAAAACCTGGCCAGCAAGGTATGAATGTGTATTCTCTTTATTTTCTTATTATTCATGAATCTCAAACTGACTTTGGGCCCAGCATATCAAAAACATATCAAAAAAAAAGTTACATAGCAATTTAAGGTTCTTTCCTTTTTTTTTTTTTAAAAAAGATTTCTTAAGGAGAATATATCGCTGGAATTCTAACAAACTAGGTTTCCAAATTTCCTCACTATGTAATGCTATATTGATTATGTTAAAGCTCTCAGCCTCATGTTATTTACGGGTGCTAAGAGCAGAGAATTTTTAATGCAATTGCAAAAATATAGGTATTGAAAACACTAACTGAATGATTTTTTTAGATCTAAATAGATGACACACAAAGAAGAAATTCCTAAATCTGCACAATAGGTAAGCAGGTTAGAAGGGACTCCCTCAGTCGCTAGCATCATTATTTGGTCCCTAGGTCTAGCTCCGTCTGTTAAAGCCTCTATAGTTGTTGGCCTGCTTCTCTGTATCACAATAAGTAAGCACAAATAATGTCTCTTTTTGGATGTACTTAAAATTGAAAAAAAAATTGGTGGAGAGACACTTTTGCTTTTTTTGCTACACTAAGATGTGATAGCTTGAAATAAACCGGGATGGAAACGGTTCTGGTTTTTCCGGATCTCTGGTTTTTTAAAGGATCAGATATCTCTCTCTCTCTCACTCACTTTCTCTCTCCCTCAGCATTCTATCATCATCTTCTTCTTCTTCCTCCACCTCCACCTTCTCTCTCTCTCTCTCTCTCTCTCTCTCTCTCTCTCTCTCTCTCTCTCTCTACTTCTCTCTCTCACTCTCTGTCCCTTTTTTTTTTTTAGGAATACTTACAATCTCGGTAATCAGTTGCAATACTACTTTTAAAAACTTAAAAATACCCATGGGATCACAAAGTCACCCCTGAGCTATAGAAATGGATAACTAGCATTTAGTTTTATATAATATAGAGTGTTATACTGTTCAGTTCAGGATTTTTTTTCAACCTCTGGTTCCATTCTTGCATCAAGATATACATTTTTATTTGTGAAATTTCAATGCATATCCTAAATTATCTTGTTAAATTCCAAATATTCAATTTAGCTGTCAAATATGATTGCTTGTCCTTTTAATTTTAAGCCTAATTGAAATCAATATCTTGGATTCCACTTATTTCATTGAAACTATGATAGCTTATTTGATCATGGCTCATGTTATAGTACTTCTCAAAATGAATGATTTTTACTCTGTCTTTTGATTTAATTTGAAGCACAAAATGATTTTTAACTAGTAAATAAAAATTAATATTTCATCAAGGTTTTGCTTTTTACTTCAGACTCCATTTTATGTGAGATGCATCAAGCCCAACGAAGTCAAGTCACCCGTTCTTTTTGACGAGACAAGGGTACAGCATCAAGTGATGTATCTAGGTCTTCTGGAGAATGTGCGAGTGCGCAGGGCTGGTTTTGCATTCAGAATGCCCTATGACAGATTCCTCAAGAGGTGATATATCATCTTTTAATCGTCTAAATATCAGGATAATTTGAGTTGCAACACTTTTTGTTACCTCTAACTCTTCTCTTTGACGAATTGAAATTTGTAATTACATTTTTTTAATTAACTGTTACTTCTAATATATTATACTTATTTTAATAACACTGTTTTGTGTATATATTTATCAGGTACAAGCTTATCTGCAGTGAAACCTGGCCAAACTATAGAGGTCAAGTTATTGATGGAGTCAAAGTGATCATTGACAAGCAAGGCTTTTCTTCAGATGTCAAGTATGGAAAGTCCAAAATCTTTATCAGATCTCCACAGACTTTGTTTTCATTAGAACAGGCCAGAGAGGAAAAGATGCCCAGTATAGTTCTCTTCCTTCAAAGGGTGAGGACATTTTAAATCATTTTGCAATCAACAATTCCATAATAAAAAATCATTAAGTTTCATTTAATTACAAAATTAGTGACTTGAATTTGAAATTTTGTGTTTGTTTTCTCTTTTTTTTTTCAGCGTCCTTTTAGATTAAAAAGATCATCAGATCACTTATTTTCTATTATAGTTATTGTTTAAAAAAAAAATTTGTATGGACTTTTTTTTTTATCTCCAGATGTCAAGGGGTGCTCTGGCAAGAAAGAGGGCTCGTGGAATGAGAGCTGTGTATTTGATCATGAGGCGCTACAAGAGATACAAGCTGAGATGCTACGTTCTTGCTTGCCAAAGTAGGTTTGGAAATGCACGCTCCATGAAGGATTATGGTAAAGGAATCCAGTGGCCTAAGCCTCCTCACTCCATGAGACCAACTGTGGAGCTGCTGAAAAGAGCTCACCTCAGGTATGCAGATGCTTTTTTAATGGGTCCGTTTTTAAGTTTAGTGGGGGCGCGATAACCCTGTGGTAGAACATCGGGTTCAAACTCAGGAGATCCGTCGTTCCAGCCCTGACGACTTTGGTTGGATCAGTCTCAGTTTAATGTGACCTTCTGAGACAGGATTCATGTTATCCCCACCCTGTCTCGTGTGTGGCACCCTAAGCGTACATAACTGGGACAAGCTTGGTAACCCAGATAGCTCCCAGAGAGTCCCAGACGAGTCAGAGAGAGAAAGAGAGAGAGAAGAGAGAAGAGAGAAGAGAGAAGAGAGAGAGAGAGAGAGAGAGAGAGAGAGAGAGAGAGAGAGAGACAGAGAGAGAGAGAGAGAGAGAGGGAGGGAGGGAGGGAGGGAGAGAGAGAGAGAGATATTAATTTTGGGGTACAAAAATAGCTTCAGGAGAGAAAAGTATGAATAAAACTAAAATTTCATTTATTTGGCACACTTGCTATCTTTCGCAATGTTGGCAAGATGGCAATTGTAAATGCTGTTCTGTGTAGAGCGCCCTGGACTACGTACATCATGAAAAGGCTAAACCTGAATCTTCCACTGAGTATATCCGTTTGTTTCTTTGGCAGTTGTACTTTTCAATGGCTTGACTAAAATACTTTAATTTGAGGTCCTCCTCATCAAGTGAATAGGACTATCGTCAAAGTTCATGTAATTGACCCCAGTAATGTATATACGGTAACACATTTAAAAGAGAGATGGAATATTCTTAAACCACAACAGCCTTATAATTTATGGAAACACAGTTTTTGTCCTTAGGTAGTCTTTGCTTAGCAATACAATTCTTCACATTGAAGGAAATGAAGCCAATTCGAGGGTAATATTCCAAAAAACTTGCTTGAAAAGAGTCAGTTTTAAGAATAGCATTCATCTGATCAATTCGCAGTGTTCCTGGCACCACAAAGTGCTTTTTGTTGGTCGTGTGATGGGACACAAGAATCTGGCACGGTTGAGAAGATTGATGGTGGTACTCTTTTCTTGTGCACTAGAGGAACATCAGCTGGCCAATGAAGATCGCATATATAATTATGCCCATGAATTTCGTGACATGTTGAAGTTTGTTAGGCGAACAGGTTATCCACTCTTGCCGTTCTTGTTCATCATCTGGGAATCTGTATACCGACACTTTTTTTGTGGGGTCTACACTTTCGTAGCCAGAGATGCAGCCGTTTACTGAGCACCTTGTCCCGATCTCATTCTGGAATTCGAAAAAAAAATAACAAACAAAAATATTAGGGATTTATCAATTAGTATCACAAAATAAGCATTTTCTGTGAAATACCAAGATCCAGAAATGTTAAAATAGAACTAGAAAGTTTTTTCCCCATTCCCCATTTGCAAATGAAAATGTAAAATTATGTGATTTTTAAAGTGTAAATTACCAAAAGCATGTCTAAAACTTTACAACCAAATTTACATTTTTAATTATATGTAAATATTGATCGAGATCTAAACAGACGACGGGATACTTCAGTCTTAGTCTTCCACAATATAGCCTATAGCGCTGAGTTTGGATGTAAAAACAAACCCAACAACCCACTGCGTTCCTGTCTCTGTTTACATGATTTTGACAGACATATTTAATATAGAATCTACAGGCCTAGGAGGGCAAGGTAATTGGATCGATATCGGCTAGACCGAAGGACTACTAGATCTAGATCCAGAGTTGATTTTGACAAAACATTAAGTTCCCCCAGAAGACTAACATAATTTTCTGCGGTACATATCTACATCTAGGCTGGATCTAGATGAGATCTAGAACAGTAAATTGAACAAGATTTCGACTTTTTCTTCAAATTTCTTTTTACACTTAAAAGTTTTTATACGAATTCAATTACCTTTCCGTCTGTAGAATCTAGAACTACATCTAATCAATCGAATATATTATGACCACCAGAGACAGGACTGCAGTGGGAGTAGGGGCCTACAGAAGACTGCTTATGAAGTCTATGTTGAATCTGCTCTAGACCTAGATCTAGACGCGTTTTATATAAAAAGCAATCACGGTTAGAATTTGCACACATTTTAGTTAGAATACATTATTGACATGTCTAGATCTAATTTACAGATAAGTCTATAGATCTAGAGATCTAGTACAAGAATCTAGATCTAGGCCTACCCTCTAGAAATCTAGATTCTAGATTGACAGTCCGAACTTCATTGTAAACATCTTGCATTATAATCTTACCTTTGAAGAGAAGTCCTTTTCGCGATATTTAAAAATGTTGCCTTCTTGAGGTGAATAGTTTATTTAAATTTGTGCATCAAGCAAACAAAATTCTATAAATTTAATGAGACAGAAAGTCTTTTTATCGTACGATCGCGCCAGCATTCGAAATTCAAATGATGTGTTGACTGCTGACTGAGTGACTGCTGAGACTAGGCTAGACCTAGCAGTAAGCCTTCAATTGGATTCTTGTCAAGGCGAGAATCTCTCTCGTCCATACGACCTCTCAGGTGGCAGCACATAAAATTGTCAGACGTTAGTCTTAGGACCCATCAAAAGTATGATCTATATAGTGCTGACGTTGGACGTTAAAGCAACTCAACTACAACTTTAAGTTTTGTATTTTTGAAATATAGAATTTCTTAATTTTTAAATTAAAAAAAAAATTACTTAAGTAAAGGTAAATATTCCCTGAGTATATTGTGAACGAAATTTGATACATTATTTTATGCAAAAGATGTCACTTTTATTTTTATTTTAAATTCCATCTTCCTTTATTATTATTATTATTATTATTATTATTATTATTATTATTATTATTATTATTATTATTATTACTATTATTATATTATGATAGTTTGATACAAGTATAGACTGTTTTGCTAATCAAAGATACCAGGATAAATTAATGTGTGATAACATTTCAAAAGGCATTGAAGATGATAATTGTGGAACAGTCCAGTTATATGTACTAAGAAAGCCATTTTAAGAGAAGAATGGCTATTTGGTTTTTAAAAAAATCCTCTGATTGCAACCCAATGTAATTCATCTTTTCTCTCTGCAAATTTTTACCTTCAGGAATTAAAAAAATAAACAGAAGCAAAATGAGAAAAAAAAAACAACCCATACATTTTGACAACTTTCAAGTTATTTGACATCTATGTAGATTATCTCTATTTAGGAACCACTGACCTTTTTTCTTAACACTAAAATCTATAAAAAAAAACAACAACAAGAAACAAAACAAATTAAGATCAAGTTGCATGTTATATGTCTGTTTTTTGTTAATGCAAAATTCTTGCTTGTTTATCAGATGGAGAGCATTCATGATCCTCTCTAAAATAAGTGAAAATGAGAGGCCCATGGTGAGATTAAAGGTCATGGCAGGAGATGTTTTGGTTGGCAAACGAGCTGACTGGGGTTTCAAGCGTAACTGGGAAGGCAACTACCTTGCAACGGTAAACAACATTTTTATCTTATTCAATGAATTGTTTAAAAAATACATGTACTTCAATTTTGTCTGCAGACTCCTTCATAATCAATTTAAATGTTCTTTGCTGTAGTTAAAGCATTCTGTTTAAAACTTTTGGCTTTTTGTGTGCATTTAATAGTTTGATTGGCTTAAGAGAAAATCTTAAGTTACAAAACCTTAGCCACTACAATTAAGTTGTAGAAGATTTTATGATTTTTGTTTACAATTAAAAAAAAAAAACGGAGTTGAAATTATCTTAAATATTTTTTTATTTTTTTTACTCCTGAGATCACTATTTAAGTGATTTAAGTACATAACAAACATATATCATTTATTTTCTTCATTTATCTTCTTTTTGCATTAAATTTAAACTTAAGAAATTCTATAGACTGAATCTATATTAACAGATAATTACATTTTTGTTCTTTTTTTTTTCAAATTTCTTTTCTAAACAGACAAAGGACAACAGCACTACTTCTGACTTTGTGTCTCAAGTAAATGGATTGAAGAGCAAAGATGGTTTCAACAAAGTATTGTTTTCCTCATTTGTGAAAAAGGTTCGTTTTGAGGACATTATTTAATGTCAACTTTGATTAGTTTGACATCCCCTGGGTTTCCTGTAGATTTTTATACAGATTTTATAGAGATTTATTGACCCCAGCCGACACTAACCTTGGCCCTCCCACTCTGTCTCATATCAGAGCACTATCAACTGAGCTATCTGCAATCATTTCATTATTTATTTTACTTGATATGTTTCTAATTCAAATAGGTATGCTCTCACATGTGTGAAAAATTGCACATTATGAGTCATTTCAATTTTTTTTTAATGTATAAATAGAATTGGTAAAATTTCTAGTATGAAACTTGTTCTAAGACATTGATTTATAGCTGATAGCATGAAATCTATAACACTCAAAAAGAAATAAGACTGTTGGATTAAAAATAATAACAACTATGGTGTGCCCTTGGATTTTTAAGGTACATTGTACTTTGCATGCTATGAAAGTGGATTTGTTGATACTGATTTGCTTTCTTTTTTTAATCGACTGGAATAGAAAAAAAAAGCCTTGATAATAGGGATTAAAATAATGCCAATGTATAAACATCTGGTTTGTTTCAAAATAGCCAATGTACGAATATCTGGTTTGTTTCAAAATTAATAATGATACAATAGACAATGAATAATTGTAATTTGTATTTTCTATATATTGCAATTATTTTATAAAACCATAACCAAGCAAACCTATTGTATTGAAACAGCATGAATTCCAATAATGCTAACAATTTTTATTATAATTTTGTAACATGTTTGTATTGACAGAACAGGATCTTACTTTGAACATATCTTAAAACATTCATAATCCTATTTGGGACATGTGAGAGAGAACATTCATGATGATATTTGAATAATCTAATATTTGTTTTCAGACAAACAAATTCAACAAGTGTGCGGACAGGGGTATTGTCATCACAGACAAGTTTATATATAAAGTGGACTCAAAAAAAAAGTTTAAACCTATGGGCAAAGGCACACCCATGACAGAGGTTGGCAACATAAGATATATAATGCTGTATTTCTATTGTTGTATAGTCTTTATGCTGTAGACTTTTTTTTCTTAAACTATTCTGTTGCAGGGTATTATGAAACTTTTTACAAAAGGCATTTATGTTACCTACCAATTAAACTTTTAACACCAGAGTTTTTTTTAGATTTTAATCTTTTCCTATAGCTGCCAATTAATGTGACTTTTTCTTTTCTAAATGATTAATTATTGTATTACTGATTTCTTTGTTTTTGCAAAGCTCACATGATGTTTACCTTTGCTACGCTGTATATAACATCTTAAAATGTCCATCTAATGTTTATAGTCAGGCCCTTCTAGTGACCAAGGACGATTACGTACAGACTGATCACAATTTACATCTGGCTAATGTTGAACTGTGATCACAATTTGTGTAAGGTTACAGACATGTTCACATTACAACACACATTGACAGCTTGTGGGTATGGCCAGTCACAACACTTCATCATTTAAAGTATTTACTTATGGGTTAGTTAGTATTTTATAGATAAAACAAGACAAATCCTTGTAAGAAGTAATGGGTTAAAATCTTTGGTGGCGGCCATTTTGTTTGCCATGCTGTGCACTGGCTTTGAAGACTAAAACAAGGGCACTGTTTCTATCAAGCATAACCATGCTTGCTCCGAATGGGCCAGGTGTGTCATTAATTTGCTACGTCTAAATGTTAGCCTGGCATTTTACGTTAAAAGTTGTGTCTGTTGACACTGGCTTTGAAGACTAAAACAAGGGCACTGTTTCTATCAAGCATAAACATGCTTGCTCCGAATGGGCCAGATGGTGGTGGTATCTATTCACCTTGTAGTAGTACTGACACTGACAGGAAGCTATCAACCTCCCATCTTTCCTCATCTTATCTGTATAAGTATTGGTTCAATCATAGAACTATGAGGCTCTCGTTGTATTAAGTTTTTCTTTGGAGTAACTTGAAGTGATTTCCCGCTTGTGTACCAAGATTTAGATTAATATTTTAATGCTTTAAAAGTTTAAGGGTTCATTTCAATTACGTTCCTTGACTGAGAGAGACATGGTCGACTCGTTGTACGATAGCAAGCACCAGGCATGTCTGTCATCTGCCGATCTCGTCAGGGCTCTCCAGTCTTATCCACTCCGTCAGGTTGTCTGCTCAACACCTCGCTACTTACCGATGCTTTCTGCCTCCTTCTTGTACCCTGCAGCATCTTTTTATCTCCTTCTTAGGTGACAGGCATGACTGTGTCCCCTGGTAAAGACCAGCTGGCCATCATCCATCTAAATGGCGGCAATGACCTGGTGCTTTGTCTGGAGAATCCTATCCAGGAGGAGAGAGTTGGGGAGCTGGTTGGCGTTGTTACCTCCCACATGCATAAGTGAGTAGCTGTTCATTTTCATATCTGTTCATAGTTAACATTTGTTAAATATTTAATATATAAATTCAGAACATAAACACTTACAGATTTTAAGTAACCAGTGTCTGAAATGATTGGTTTTTTAAAAATTATTCAGCTTCTTTTTCGTAGTTATTTTTTTTGTTTTTGTTTTTTGTAAAATTAATTTCAAATTACTATGTTGTTGTTGTTATTAGTCCAGAGGCCTCTGAGCTTGCGCTTTTTTGCCTAGGGCCATGAAGAAAAAGGCAGCAGTTCTCTGTAGCTGCGCTGAGGTGGAATATAAAGCCGTTTGGAGGTCGGGTCTCATTGGATGGAAATGCTGTCTTGGTTGGCTAAGACTGGGGCATTAGAACAGTGTGTGTTCCACGGTCTCCAAACTGTCATCACACAATGGACAAAGTGGTGTGTGTTCCGCGTTGAGTCTGTTAAGGTGAAAGTTGAGGGGGTTGTGTTGCGTTCTGAGTCGAAAAATATCACATTGCTCTTTCTTCTGAAGAAGGAATATAGGATCGTGAAGTTTACCTGTATTTTGGTGCTTGTACACAATTCTACCGGTTGTCCCCCTTGTCCACTGGTTCATCCATTCTTCTTTAAAATTTTGACGGATAATTCTTTTAGCTGTTTGGTAAGTTGTTTTTACTAGAGGTTGTTCTTGCATAGCCCCTTTTTTGGCAAGTCTATCAGCCTTTTCATTTCCTGGTAGATTGATATGGCTTGGGATCCACTGACACACAAGCGCGATGGGATATTTATTGAGAATGCATTTAATTTCTAGAAGTATGTCAAGTGTTTCTGAAGAGTTTTGTGTAGTTTCCAACGATTGTAGGGCCGATTTTGAGTCTGTGAAAAGTACTGTATGTGTTGCCAGGGATGGATTTCTTTGAAAAGTTTCATTTAAAGTAAGTAGGGCTGCTTGGATGCCTTTAAGTTCTGCCTCATAGTTAGAGCATGTTTCACCGCAGGCAGAGTAAAGCTCTTTGGAACTTCCATCTGGGAAACACATCAATACACCGTATCCAGCATTTACAGTGGCTTTGAAGGCAGACCCATCTGTATAAATGTGGATCCAATCTTGAGGGTAGCTGTCAATAGTTCTCTCAGCTGTTCTTTTTAGTTCATATAAATCTGTTTGCTTGGTAACATTTTCGTCTATTAGATTAAGTTTTATTTCTGGGCATAGAAGTGGTATGTGAGGTGGTATTTTCATCACTCTTTCTGTTAGGGCTCTTGTTTCAGGAAGATGGCATTTCTCTCTTAATTCTTGTGTCTTGTGCAAAATAGATTGGTGTTTAAGCCTGCTTTTCCCTTTCCAGTTTTCAACAAGCTTTTTTGTTGCATTATTATTTGGCAGTCTAAGACATCTCTCCGTGAGTTCTAATGCTGCCTTTTCTCTGCGTAAACTCAAGGGTTCAAGGTTGGCTTGGATTTCACATGCTGCTGTTGGAGTTGATCTCATTCCTCCACAAATAAAACGAAGTGCTTGGCTTTGGATGCGGTCTATTTCTGTGTTGGTTGATTGGCTGCTTGAAATTAGTAATGATTGGTTGTAATCTAGTACAGACCTGATATATCCGATATAAAGGGTTCTTAGGGTTCGCATATCGGAGCCCCATTTTGTGCTTGCGAGGCGTTTAAGAAGTGAGAGTCGTTTGGTAGCATTTTCTTTTATGTTTGCCACATGTCTTTTCATGGTGAGTCTACTATCAAGTTGAACTCCCAGATAAGTTGGATGCTCATCTTTTTTTAACTGCTGTTCTTCAAGTTTAATGGACAAATTGCGCTTGGTTTCTTTTGGACTGAGAGTAAATGTTGTATACACTGACTTGTTTGGGTTAATTATCAGTTTCCATTGTTTGCAGTACTTATTTAGCATTTCTAGGTCTCTGTTTAGATGTCTGGCATTCTGTCGAGTGTATTTACCAGTATGCCATATTACCAGGTCGTCTGCATAGAGAGCCTTCTGTGATTTGATGTTCTTAGCAATATCATTGAGGAAAATCAGGAACAATGTACAGCTCAATGCTGAACCCTGTGGAAGACCATCTTCAAGGACTTGTTTTGATGATAGAGAGTTATTAAGTTTTGTCTGTATAGTTCTCTCACTAAGAAAACCTTTGATCCACCGGTACATGTTACCTTGAATTTGTAGTCTCTGCATTTTTAAAAGTAAACCTTTTCTCCACACTCTGTCGTATGCCTGTTGCAAGTTTATACAAACAGCAAAAGTGTGGTGTCCATCTTGGTATCCATTTTGTATGCTTTGACAGAGCCGAAAGAGGTGGTCTTCTGTACGACTTTTTGCTCTGAAGCCTGCTTGGTCTTCAGTAAGGATTTTAGATTCTTCTAGCCACCAGTAGAGTCGGCGATTGATGATTTTTTCGCCTACTTTACCAACACAGGAGGTCAGTGAGATTGGTCTATAACTCTTATGATCCTTTGGGTCTTTATCTTTCTTTAAGATGGGCGCGATGTGAGCGTTTTTCCAAGCTTTTGGGAGTCGTCCACTATTCCATGTATAATTGAGAAGATGTAGCAGTGTTTTATTTCCCAGTGGACCCATGTGTTGCAACATTTCATTATGTATTTTGTCAGGGCCTGGGGTCTTTTTCTGCTTGAGTGTCTTTAAGGCAGTTACCAATTCCTCAAGTTTGAGTTGTTCTGTAAAAATTGAGGCAATATCTTTTTCATTTTTCTCCCTCATCTTCAGTTCTTTCATCAATGCCCTGTCATTCCTAGTCAATTACTACTGAAAAGACAATGGATTTCATTGTTTCTGGTTCAATTTTTGAGAGAAAAACAAGAAAATATGTCTAGCTTAACTCTTTAAACCTGAGCGGCCGTAGTTTGCAGCAGATAAAATCACAAAAAAAATTATAACGGTAAAAAAACCCAACCCTCTTTCCATTTATAGATCTATCTAACCTACGTCAAAACATGAAATGGGTTTGAGGGTTTTAAAAATTAAGGAAAAAATGAAATGGAAATCTTTAATTTTGCTTCCTTTCTACTGCTTTAAGTGACAGTTTTCTTCCACCTGAGCAGAATGTTAACTCTGATGAAAATGGGTGAGTTGGGATATCAATCTGTTTCATCCGTGTCATCACATGCTCAGAAATTGATACAAGTCAGCTGTGGATCTTGTCAACTTTTTTTCAGTCTGCTTTCTTCAAGTTATGGTGTGCTTGTTCATTAAGCTCTGAAACCCATAATTCAGAATGTCTATGAGAAAATGTTTAAATTTGGGTGGACTTTTGGATTGGCAACAATTTTAAAGATTCTAGGAGGGAGGGGAAGAAAATGAGCTGCTATTTTATTTATATTCTGTTGCTTTTACATACATTTAATGCTTTTGTCTAGTCATGGTTAGTGAAAAAAATAGGAAAAAAATAACCTTTGAATGGCATATATACTTTGAAAATTTTGGTTATATCTTGTGTGTTAAACTTGGACAGAGTAACAGGAATATATGTTTTCTTACCACAATTTTGAGACAACTGCTCTATCTACTATGCTGTCTTTTTAATTTTTTTATGACATCTAGATGTCTGAATTTCATGCTTGTGTTACATGTTTCCATGGTAATTGTGTGATAACAGTGGGTTAGTATTGTTCTCTTTGTGCACATTTTTGTCTAGGGTCTCATGTGTTGTAATGGTATTTTTCTGTGTAAGTCCACATAGTATACAAGATTAGTGTTCTTTAGGTGTTGCTCTTAATTCAGAGTGCTATGAATGTCTCAAAGGAATCAGTCTTTGCTCTAACTTCTAAGCTACAAATTTGCACTTGATGGATATTCATATCAGTCTAAACATGCAGGGATTTAGTAAAAACAAATTCCTTATAAATTCTTTATATTTAGACACGTAAAGAAAATTTTGATAATAAAACGTTGAAACCAACATTTTCTGGAATCGTGTCTTAATATTCATATCTAGAAGTATTAAATTATAAAAAAACAAACTATATTTTGTTTGCTGAATGTGACCATCTTCATATTGCATTCATTTCCCCTTAAACAGCATAGCTAAAAAAATGTTTATGAAGGAAATATAATAGTTAATAATTAAAGTAATTGCTGTCAATGGTTTGTTGGAAAAATAAATCCACACATGAAATATTAGCTTTGTGAGGAATGATTTGTTAAAGGTGAATGCCAGATGGTGGGCTGATAAGATTTTATTTGTAATTTCAGAATTTCATAAAATTTTGCAACCTTCATTTGTCAACACAGTTGCACTTTATGCTATTAAGTACTAGTATGTACATCAGTTTTGAAAAATTACATAAGTTCTTCTTGAAAGTGATACACAAGGCTTGCATATCAGCATCTCTTTCAGAATGGACACTTCTGAGCTTTTTTTTTTCATTTTGACATACTTGTCTGCTGTATTTTTCTGAAAAAAAAAAAAGTGGAATGTGTGGACTTCATTTTTTGTGTGACAAATTCAGGTCTTTCATTTTCATCAATATATTTTTTTAACCTTGTTCTCATAGGTCTGTTGTTTGCTGTATGGACTTTGCTGCAATCTCTTAGAAGTTACTGATTTTTGTGTGTCTGTATACAGCATTTAGAAATAAGCCCACACATGAAAGACCAATAAAAAAAGCACAAATGCAGATCCCAAGTTTAATGTTGTATTTCTTTTTCGCTAAAATCTTTGTTAATTAAGAAGAAAAAACAACAACTATACCCTCTCTATCTACGCCATACTCTTAGTTTTTGACAATTCAACTTCAGGGTGGCAGACAGTATAAGGTATCAGTAAGTAATCACAGTAAATTTAAACCCTACTCTGAATCTAACTAGCAAGCTGAATCTAACTGACAGTGATAATAATTGGCTGAAAATTGCCTTACTCTGGTAGTTAAGAAAAAGTTAAAGATCATTTCACACTTGAGATTTACCTAACTCTAACTTCCTTGTCTCTATTGATTGTTCTAGACCCTTGTCACTGCCTGTAGGTCAGTAAAGTAGGTGGGCATATTACTTACGGCTCATTGTATTTCTTTTCAGCCTGATTCAATGCCTTTAATACCCAATGACCTTTGAGTTAATATCTGTAAATTTATCTTAGTAAGACAATCTAGCCATAATTTTTGCATATATGTCTAGGGGAAATACAAAGAATTTTTTTTTCCTCTGTTTTTTAAAGATCTAAAAGTTTTAATATCTTTTTGTTGTAGGTACAGTGATACTAAGCTAAGACTTTAAGATCCTTTTATTTATGCATAGGCCCTCTTTAAAAGTGCTTGCTCAAATATCTGCATTCTTGTTCCAGGATCCTCAAACGTGACCTGAAGGTGAATATCACTAAAAGTGCATCATGCATGCTTGGAGGCAAGCAGAGATCAGTAACAGTGAAAGAGACTGCAGTGAATGGAGGTCCTGTGTTTAAGAAAGAAGGGGACACACTAGTACTCATGTGGCCCAACCCTTAACCTATTCCCTGGACTTGAAACATTCTTTTTATCCACCAAAATGTTCTGGTAATCTAAGCCTTATTTGGATCAACATTTCCCATCTGCTTTAGACTTTATTTTCCTTTTTATGTGACCATGTAATGTTACCTGTCAGAGAAAAAAACAACAACAAAGTGTAGGCTTAAGATGATATTTAGAAAATTATCATTCAAATTTTATGCTGAGGAAGAAGTATAGGCTTTTGGCAGAAATTATAATATAAGATGAATGAAAAGTACACAGAGCCAAGATCCTAGTCGTATAACGTAGGCTTTTATTTACAAACCCAACTTGAAATATGTACAACTTGATATTAACTGAAGTTAGAGATTGATTATTTACTGTTACATTTACTTTGTTACCCAGTTTTTCGTCTCTTTTTACTCTTAGTCTGTTGTTGTATTTGATTTGTTTTGTTTTATTATTAACCAACACAATGTTGGAAAGTGTTTGTCATAAATGTTAAATAGTAATACTTATTGAATAAATTGATCCATGTGATATAAACAAACTGAAGGAAACAGAATTATTTCAGTGATAACTTCACAAAAACAAGAAAAGAAATAGAGCCAACGTTTGGATCATGCTATTACTATGCATAACAAAGTTGACTGATATGCCCATTTCTTTAGAGATAAATTTCTTTTATCAAGCCTTGTTGATTTGGTGTCATTTAGTTGTAACCAGTAAACAAATATGGGAAAATACTTGCAAAATGATTCCAACTGCTTACTCAATGACATAAAATATGCTCTCAAGAATGATGTGAATTGGATAAAAAAGAATATTCACCTTTGTAAAGAAAATGAGCCTTATGTGCCGTTTTAACCACTTTTTACAATTTATATCTTGGGATATGTCAACTTTTTTTTTTAAAACATAAAATTCATATTTGAAATCAGATAATTGTCACTTATATAATTATCTTACAAGGTGCATTTTGTAATTAGTTTTATGAGGGTAGTAGTTTTGCTTTATGCATAGACGAGTGCAAAATGTTATTTGTGATATTGTTAAAAATCTCATTTTACATAATGTATGTATGCTGCTCTTCATTTATATAAAAACTGCATATACAGGTGGGTTTTTTTTAATTTGCTATTTTACTTACGACTTTTGAAATATCTTTGGAAACAGTCTCCTGGAGTCGATTCTCTTCACCTTGAAGATAACGTTTAAATTTTGTGTAAGATTGAAATATCGTTTTTGCTACTTTGAACATATCAACAAAGGTTGACCAAGGACAACAATTAATAAGCAGGTCAGGTTTAAAAGAGTTATTTTTAAAAAGGCATGCCCCTTCTCTTACTTTGGTTCTCACAACACACACACACACACACACACACACAATTGAATAATGACATATATATGGTAATTAGAGTTAGGAGCATGTTACATCAGTTTTCAATTGAAGAATTTATGTTATTGATAAAGTGAAAGAAAAAATATGATAACAAAACCAAATTTAGTGAATTATTGTTACAGTTTTGCCAAAAAATGAAAACTTGTACTTACATTACTACAAGGTAGTGCTCTTATTCACATCAAGTGTTGTGCTTAAAATTATGGGATCCTCGATCTTCAAATAATTAAATTTCTTTCATATTACATATACTCTATACACAAACTTTACAATTATGCCTTGAATGAAAATGTATCATTTGTGGATATATTATTGTACCTATAGTTTATTTAATGAATGTTGTGCGGATTCAACTTGTAAATAGCACAATTTGCGCATCTATTATATACTGTTTGTAGTTTAACTATTACACCATTATAAAATGCTTAATATATAATTATGTAAAATATGACCCTTAATTTAAATCTGATTTCTACTTCTTTTCAAGTACAGCTGTTGTAAGTTTTTTCCCTTTTTATGTGTTACTGTAAAATCTGATTGACTTCTCATCCAAAAACAGCAAAGTGGCTATCATCGCATGTTGTTTTCTCATTTGTTATGTCTTCAGGCAAGCAATTTCTTATCACTATACAATTTGGTTCTACTTTTTAACATTTGCTCTGGTGCTATTGCCAAAATCATAGCTTGCTCTGTGGATGCAATCAACAAGCTATGTCAAGTGTTGCATTTAAGTAATCTGCCTACAAATATTTAATTTTATGGTTATATACAATCCATGTTGGTATCATATCCAAACAGACGCAAGTGTACAGCTGTTGACATATTTGCTTTGCTTTTAGTGTGGTGATTTGATCTGAATCCAGACTATTGGATTTAACATTAAAGTAAATGGATTTTGTTATGTTGGCGATGGAATGAGTAAGGAAGCCATCTCATTCTATTGCCCATTCCTGTCTTTAAAGTTTAAAGTAGGGCTATATAAATTATCATTAATGAAAAAAGTAAACCATCAGGTTCTTCTGTCTTTGGTTTGTTCTATTGCAGTTTTTTTTGCTCTTTAGTTTGTTAAGGGTAGATGACTTAGTATATTTATGCTGCTTGTCATTCATAACAAATTACAGGATGCCTGTGCGCTATTTGTTATAGTAGTCAAATTTGCTTTGAAATCTTCATTAAATAACCAAAGAGGGGTACGCATTAGAGATGCATGTCAGACATCATCTCATAAGCAAACAACATTTAGGTGTGGTATGAGAAATGGGCCACACGATGTTTGTTAACATTTTTTCCATTTAGCCTTGTCCCAACTTTCTGATAATGCAGACATTACAAAAACACCAGTTTTACTGAATGGAAACTTTAGCAAGTATACAAGCAGATGAAATATTCAATAATGATTTATCTGTCATCATTTATCATATTTTTTTCAAGAAATAGGACATGGTTGGCACTACACCTTATATGAGAATAAACACTTTGTGCTTTCTATTTATCCTGTTCATTGTTATCAATGTCATACAATGTTGATGAGCCAGTCTTGATGTTTGTTATGTATGTTTTCAAAGGTGGAAGGGTTCAAGCTTACAGTTGATTTTACTCTTTGAAAATTATAGCTATATTTCTCCTCAAAGAAAGTGTAATAAATGAAACAAATTTTAATTAAAAGATATATTTTAATAATGGACATATGGAAAAGTATATTCTAAAAAATGTTACAACTTTACCTCCATTTTGTGATATGGAACTATACAGCTGCATTACTTTACCTTCTGACAATTAAATTGTTTTTTTGTTGTTGTTTGTTTTGGTGTTTGTTTTTTTTTGAATGGTAAAAATCTTTATATTTACTTAATTCAATATATTTTACATTTCTCTGTGCCTTTTCTACGATTTGCTTCCTTTTCCTTTTCCTAATATTTCTATAAAATAAAAGAAATGTTACTGATTTTAATGAAACATATTTCTCTGTTCCAATACATTCCAAAATGTGTTAATGCAAATACTTTTATGGAGAGGAAATTAGAAATCTAGAAACACTTAAATTAAAGGGATTTTCCCCTTTTAGGAAGATATTAGCAAAGCCACACTAAGGTTATGAATTGTATTTAACTGTATATGTTTTTCTTTGTACCAGAAGTTAGAGAGAAGACTTCTGCTTTGTAAATGGTTTCAGATGTACCACTTTAAAGAAATGAGGACATATTGATGTTTCATGTTAAGGTTTCTTAGCAATTAGTTATTGTTATTTCTTAGGGAACCAAATCAAGACACACACAAAATTGGAATATCTATGATAGACTATTTGAATTTTGATATTCCCTGAAACAATTATGTATAAAGAAAGACATTTACCAGCAAAAACGTTCTAGTTTGATCTCTTTAAACAAAAATTCTGTTTCATCTTTATCCATGTTTAAAATCTACATGTCTTTTTTAATTGTACATTAAAGTAAGAGGTATTTTAAGTTTTTTACATCAATGTAAAAAAAATTAACATGTCTTTGTACCATGTATTAAAGCAAGATTATGTGTAGAGTCATAATATTTGGAACTACAATCTAACTGCAACAATAGTTTTCATTTTCAAGCTAGAAATACTACTTAAATAAATATGTCTTTCCTTTAAAAAAATTTCGTTCTTTCCATCTTTTACAATATTTATTTACATTTTAACACATATTTTTTTTAATATATTGGTGTTTGTATTTACTATGTTATTGTAGAAAGAATGTGAGTAAGTTAATAAAGTCTGCAAATAGTGGACTTAAATTATTAATTGTCTGTTTTTAGTTGCACACCATGCATACACCTATTTTTAATCTCACACAGAAAATTAAGAAGATTCTTGGCTGGGCTATATTTTATGAATACAAAAATTCTCTTATAATTACAATAACAACCACCACCACCACCACCACAACAACAACAAAAACAACTTTTTTTGCAGTACAGTTGTTAAAAAAAAACACAACTAAAAACAACAAGTGCATGTACTGTGTTTTTGTCCTTACAAGGTTTTATAAGAGCTTTTTGTTTTTATTCAGTTGTTTCCTAATTCTGAAATTTTGACATGAATGAAATCTGCATGTTATATATATGTTGTATCTAAAACGGTTTTATTTAGTAAATTAATAAACTTTTAAACTTAAGGTGGCATTTTTTTTCTTGGTGGGGAGGGGAGGGGGGTATTTACAGTACTAGAACGGCATGCACTAAAAAAGTTACTGCTTGATAATGAAATATCATAAGGCAACTGTTTTACTGGGTATACTTAGAGAAAAGCACAAAAGTTTCAAAAATTTTTGTTTGTTTACACAATGTATGGAAATTGTTTCAACATTCACTAATATTATTCTTTTTTGAAATAAAGATAACGTGAGATGGGATTTGTATGAATCCGAGTCTCGCATCAGTTCATAAATCCAAGTAAAGAGGCATACATTTGTAAAAGTAGGAAGTGAGATTGTTTCACTTGATATTAGTTTTAGGTATGTAAAAAAAGAGAAAAAGAAATTTACTTGTCATGGAATTGGAAAGAATCATTCCAATTTTTTTTCTTCATCTCATCTCTATTCATGAAGTTTTAAATATTCTTGTGACCAGAACTTTGCCTTTCCACTTTCCTGTCAGTTTCTGCCTCATTTGTCAATCTATAATTTTATGGTTCTATAATTTTATGGTTCTTTGATATTCTTATAATTTTGTATACATGTATTTATTATAAATCTGTAACATATAAGTATAAGATATTTAATTTGAAACATGGAATAAACCTGGAGATTTAAAGGCCTTAGAGTTTTTGATTCTTCTCTGTAAATCCTTCCTAGATGTAATTTTTTCCCTTTCTTTGAAATACATAGTATTTATCAAACCACACATACTAAACTACCATCAATACATTCTAAGCAATGCTTTTGCAACAATTGTATTAAAGCATTCTCATAATTATATCTCTCTCTCTCTCTCTCCACAGGTTGACTGACTTCGATGTCATCGAATTACACCGACGAGTCCCTCGAGTTCCGCCCGCCCACCCACCCATTTGAGT
>RQTK01000058.1:894018-915384 GCA_003991915.1 Elysia chlorotica | reverse complement strand
ATTACTACTACTACTACTACTACTACTACTACTACTACTACTACTACTACTACTATTATTATTATTATTACTACTACTACTACTATTATTTTTTATTTTACTACTACTACTATTGTTGTTGTTGTTGTTGTTGTTGTTGTTATTATTATATATTAATATATGAGCAAGCAAGGAAGTGTGAGAGACAGAAATAGAGTAGAGTTTCAATTGGTTTTATCAATTTTATGTGCTTGTGTATGTTTGTCCCCACCCCCTTCCCCGCCTGCATTTATCCATCTCAAAATAACAATTGAATACAATCAAATTGATCCATGTCTTTTTGAATCAATAAAAAAATATACAATAAAAGGAAATAACAACAAAAAGACCTGTAAGGTGTACAGCTGGCAGGTATTTTATTCAATTTTCATAATCGAATTTCGCCCTCCCACCCATTTGTTTGCCCACAGGATGGGGACTGCAAGCTCGAGAAGTGCCGGACTGTCTTAGATTGATTAACAATATATAAGGAAAATTTTCCGTTCTTTTTTATGCTTGATTTTATTTCTACTTTTTTTTATAGAGTTACTTAGACCTCTAGATTGCTAGAGTTTTTCTTTATTTTTGTGTGTGAATAACAACAAATTTGTATAAAATTTTCTTTTTCCAGATCTGTTATGGAGCTTAAAATATTTGGACCTCTGCTACTCTTATCTACAAGTTTTTATGTGACAGTAAGTGGATTTAGTTAAAATACTGTTTTCAAATTTTTATATAAATACATTTAATTTATTTTTAATGGACTGGAATGTTTTTAACCTGTTCAATGCGCTGTGAATGTACACCCTATGGTAATCATATATAGAGCGTTTTGTTTCGTTGACAGCAAAGGGGTGGAGGGGGGATAATTAATATGTGAAAGCAGTGAAGGGTTTAAAGAAGGCAACATTTTTTTTTTTAAAGCGTCAATTCGCATGGTAAAATACGATGTGCTTTAATAGCTATTAATTTTTAAAATTAGCATATAGCTAAATTAGATGCTTTAGTTTTTCTTTAATTTACATGATAAAATATAATGCAATTTAGTTTTGTTTCCGATTCGGATCTTAAAAATCAATGAATCCTGATCTTCTTCTTCTTCTTCTTCTTCTTCTTCTTCTTTTTCTTCTTCTTCTTCTTCATCTTCTTCTTCTTCTTCTTCTTCTTCTTCTTTTTCTTCTACGGTATTAATGTTCAAATTTAATATATTGAATGTTATAATTTTGTAGACCTCAGCACTATTATATTGGCTTATTTAGGTGAACACTATTTTAGGGTCATAAAGAATCTCCAAGTGTAACATGTTTTACCTAATGCATTATAAAAAGAAAAGAAAAAAACAACCATCATCCACAAATTTATACTTTCTACCTATATTCAAATCTTATTTCTCACCCACCCAGTTTCAACTCCCAACACCATGGATCAGTCCTGAAAGATTTAGAGGCATCAATACTCCTCTTTCAAAGAAAAATGATATATGGAATGGGAAAACGATCCTTTCATGGCAACTTCTTCAAGGTGAATCCTGCTGTAACAACAATATCAGGCAGATGTAATTTATATTTTAATTTCATTTATCCCAACTAGGATCAACACTGCAGTTGCAGTAGAAGTGACTTGTCATTTCAAATACATTCTTTATTCCATAGAGAAAGGGAAATGTCAGAACATTTTATTTTTTGTTTGTATTTTTTAGAAGAAAAAAAAAGTTTTGTAAAATGTTAAGTTTAAATTTGAACTAAATAATTTATTGCAATTAATTGATTTTTTTTTTCTAAAAAAAAACCTTTGTTTGTGTTTTGAAATAAAATATTATATTAATCCAAAGCATGTAGAATTTTAATGTACACTTGACACCATCTATAAATTTTATTTAAATTTCAGCTTTGTGTGCAAAGTACCATACCACAACTAGCAACCAAATAAATTGGGAAAACATGAACTCGCCAAAAAGTCATATTTGCAGCTCTGTTTGGACTCACTTCTATGGAACAAAGGTGATTTAAACAAATTTCACTTTTCTTAACAATGAGAACTATGTTCGGTAACCTCCCATTCAACAGGTTAATGGAATTTATTTGGTCTCATTTGCAAAGTGCAATTTTTAGAAAGATGAATCATTAAATTATGTCACTAAATCAATATATATACACACATACAAACAAGTTAAATACAGAGGAACAGTCTGTAAACCAATTCTTTTTTAAAGTTTCCTTTTGATTTTAGTCAGCCCAATATTTTTTAACTTTTAAAGTCCCAAATTTGCATTTTTTGTTTTGGAGGTATTATGGTATAGGTCAAATTTGTTTTTAAATACAGTGTCCAGAGGGCTTGGCTTAAACAGGTTTTCACATTGAAAAATTAGATGTTGAATTCTTACTTCCACCAGCAATAGAGTAGTTCATCTAAGCAGAACATGATAGTGACAGCCTTGTTTATAAAGAGATTCTCCACAGACACATTCAAGAGAATATGTTTCATTCTATTTGGAACTCTTCAGTGTGAAGCAGAACATAGTGAGAGCCTTGTCCACAAAAAAGGTTCAACCACAGACACATTCAAAAGAATAATTATGTTTCCTAGTTCTATTTGGAACTCTCCAGTGTGGAGCAGAATATAGTTAAAGCCTTGTTAAAAATGTAGTACATCCACAGACACATTCAAGAGAATATGCTTGAGTGGCAGTGCAATGACCCTGTTGGTGTTGTCTGATCGAGTAGTGAAAGCAAGGGCTCAACTTCATAAAGTTTAGCCATCAAATGATAAGCAGGGTCCCAACAAAATCTTTGAAATTAAAAAAAAAAAAAACAATTTGCAGCAAAAATAATGCTGCCACAAATGATCAAAGATCAAAAAAAAAAAAAAAAGTCAAATTGAATGCACATGTAAATTTTGTGTAATATTTTAACAAAACTGCAGATAAGTGTTACAATAATATTTTACTTATCAGTCATTAGTAACATTTTACCTCTAGACTCCTTGCCACCAGTTCATTAAGTTTTGCTTCCTACTTATAATGCATGAACAATTCGATCTAGACAGCTACACTGCCATTGTTAATAGACAGACCCTATCCCTTCAAACTCACGATCTCAGAAAATGAAACCCAGTGACATACCAATATTTGTTGGGTAAAAACGTTGATTAATATTGTCATGTCATACATCAAATTAGCGGATATCCTATGAAAACCTTGTTTAATTTTTGAACTATTCTGAATGTTTTTTTTTTAATTTGTTATTTTTTATACTATTCTAACTATTCTAAAAGTTTTCAATTTTAGCTCAAGATAGTTACTTTTTGAATAATTTAAGATTGAAATTCGCTATTTAAAGTCACCAAATTATAGTCAGGGAGTTTACCAAACACTCATACTCATAGTCGCATAACCAGAATACGTGTAACAACAAAACATCCCCAAAAGGGTAAGTTCCTGTAGTGAGGGAGGAAAAGAAAATCTAGATACAACAGTAAAATGAAAGCAGGGAGATAACTCTCTACGCCCCAAGTGTCACCAGTTACCATTACTGTTGTGTTACTAGACCACTGACTCCCAGAGCCAGTCCACAACCAAGCCCACTACTAGTAGAGAGTACTGAGGCTAATAGAATAATCATATCTTTTACATCAAAATACCTAATTAATACAGAAAAAAAAATACAGTGTACTTTAAAAACATTAACTCACCCTTGTTAACCCTTGTTCACAAGGCGAAATCACATGACATAGTGTGAAATCAAATTTCATTCATTCACTGAGAGGTCCAATAGTGAAATTTATATGTACAAACATCGAATTCCCAATGAGGGGTAAAACTGAAAACAGGACTTCAATAATACAGATGCACTACTACTAGAGACAAACGTGGTAAAATCAGGCACAGCTTCCGCTGGATGGAGAAAAACAATGATCTTATGATACCAAAATCAAGGGAGCTTTCCCATATTGTTGCTCAAAGCGCTTTACATTTGTTTAAATCAAGCAATCAATAAAATATATTTTGCTAAAACTATGGTGTAATTTACAGAATACACAGAATCATAATAAAGTTCTCATATAATAAAAGCTTTATGATACAAAAACATTAAGTTGTATTATAAAGTTACTACAATCAAATAAATGATCATGGAGAAAGAATATGACACATTACAAGCACCAGCATACATTTCTCAGTTTTAGGGTAAAATAAACTTATGATTAAATAATTTGTAAAATAAAGGAGGTAGCATGTGTAAATACTCAGATTAAAAAGACAAAGGACTTGTAAATAAATGGTGGAGTAAAAATGTTGCACAGAATATACGATAATCATATTAACTACAAGGAGTCACAGAAAGATGTAAAAAAGAAAGTGTTAACTCTACTTTTAAAAGATTGCAAACTATCGGACGCTAAAACAGACTGTGGCAGACTATTCCAAATGTCAGGACCTTCAAATTTAAAAGATCGCTCACCATAGTTTTTTAGGTGGACTTTGGATTTGCATAATAGAGATTTTTTTTTTTTTATCGCAATTGTCTTTCAGGCTTATAGATATGTTAATGGTTTTTCAAGTAAGTTGGTAAAAATGTATTTTTTAGACTTTTATATGTTATCATTGCTATCTTATAATTCTACTCGAAGTTTTATTGGAAGCCAATGAAGCTCTTTTAAGATGGTGCTGGCACTTTGACATTTGTGTGTCCGTTTTATAAGTCTAGCCCCGTGATTTTGAATTTTTTGAATTTTGCAAACTTTTTCACCCGTCATGCCTTATTACTTTTATATGAATTATGACTCTTTGCATGTGTACTGTAGAAACAAATACTACGTTTAACCAAGAAGTATTTAAGCATGTGTCGATTAAAAATAACAAATGAACTTTTTCTTTTACTTCTTTTCACTCTCCTGTTCACAGAGAGAGAGAGAGAGAGAGAGAGAGAGAGAGAGAGAGAGAGAGAGAGAGAGAGAGAGAGAGAGAGAGAGAGAGAGAGAGAGAGAGAGAGAGAGAGAGAGAGAGAGAGAGAGAGAGAGAAGCTCGCATACACACAATAGTTCTATGATGAGTTCCTCAGTTGCCGTGATCTTGATGTTACAAATGAGTTATAGTAGCTGTCGGTTTTAGCTTTAGATTTTTTTTTTTAATCATGCGACCGCTACGTGTAGAAAATTGAATCTCCTGGTTTAGTGGGTGGTTTGTACTTTGCTTACATCTAGACATTTTTTTCAACAGTGGACTCTTGTAAAGACCAATGAAAGGTGGTAGGTCCAGTTTAATTATTTTACCCACTTTTTTTTTTTTAAATCAAGCTATCTATTGTAGTATTTTTTGAAAGAGCTGAGCCTCCCCAACAAGTGATGCCAAAACAATTAATGCTTTCTATGGTCGCATTGTAAAATAAAGTCATAATAGTTTTATTAAGAATAAAATAATTGAGTTTTCTTAAAAAATATAGCTTTTGGTTTAAATTTTTACATAAATCAATGGTCAATATGAACATGCCATTGCCAGTTTAACTTGGAATCTATTGTGAGTCCTAATTTTGTAGCTGTCGACAATTACTACAGTATGACTTCAATCAAGAGAAATCTCTTGATTTTCAAAAGAAATCACTCTATCTTTCGTTATCCTAAAATACCCAAAAAAAAAAAAAATCATTTCTTTTGTTTTATCTACGTTTAGTGTCAGAAAGTTCTCTTTACACCACTCGTAAAACTTTTTTTTACCTCAGCTTTATAACCGTCCTCTGAGGTGCCTAAAAGACATGCACCACATATTTCTATTAATAGCATTATTATTATTATTATTATTATTATTATTATTATTATTATTATTATTATTATTATTATTAATATTATTATTATTTTTATACGATTAGTCACTCGCACTGAAGCATACGCAGAGTAAGTAACAGCAGGTGGAGAGTACTATAGACGCAAAACAAAACAACAGAAAAAACACAGATGCGCACGACGATGTCACATTGTATTGTATTTATAACATTAAAAGCATAGGCCCGCTATGCGGTTTGCGTGGTATATAAATAAATAGTGGTGATTATGGGAAAAGGCTATCATGAAAAAAATGGTAGCTTGAATAAACATGTTAGGCAATAATCTGAGTTGCTGATGCATATGTAGGGATAGACGCCATCCACTTGCGTGTGGCAGCATGAGGAAAAAAGTGTCAGGTTTGGGACCTCCTTGGGAACATTGGAGAGGCAAACATTGAGCTCCTCTCATACAAAGACCAATGAAAAAAACAACAACTGTGAACTCAGAATTTAATAAACGCCAAAACATAATTAAACAGCACACAAACATACAACAAAGAACAGACCGTGCAATGCATGCTCCAGACGATCCGCCAATGGTAAAGTTTGCAGCGTCTAAGTTCTCATGTCACTGTCATGGTAACGAATATGTATCGGCAACCATGACGCTGATTGCATGAGAGCAATAATTAGAAGGGCGGAACTGGTCAGCAATAGCAGTAGAGGCCCACTGGTCCAGCAGAGGGGGAGTAAAAACGGGACAAGACACCACCACAGACTAGTCTCATTCTTCCATTCCAATTGAAACTTCAGGGTTGAAGACTCGTGTTTTTCTTTTTTCTTGGTCAGATACTGTTTTTGAAAAATGTATAGATTTTTTAAAATAAGAGTAGGGGGTGTGACTCTTGTCTGTGTAAAAAACAACAACTACCCGACAAGGAACACAGAGCACAACACTAAAGAATAATCCTACTTATTTGCTGAGGACCTTAGTGTACAAATGTATGCAAGTAAACAAAAAGGTAATAAAATTAATGTGGAAAAGTCTGATGGATGAAGTCAATCAATGGCGAAACGTCTTACATGTGCTAAATGTGGTACATGTATTTCTGTAGTGTCCCCCAGCGACAGGTCCCAAGTTGTGAAGTCTTTTTTCATTAATTTATTCATGCTAGCGTGTTGGTTGTGGTTTTCTCATTTGCTTCATCCCTGGTAGCTTTTATTTAAGGTTGAGCTGAGGTGCAGCCAGAACAGAAGTTATACTCTTGAAGAACTATTGTAGCTTCCATTAATTTATTCACGCTAGCGTGTTGGTTGTGGTTTTCTCATTTGCTTCATTCCTGGTAGCTTTTATTTAAGGTTGAGCTGAGAGGATGACAGACAAGACACATCTGTTTCTTCCGCACGTAATTAATTTTGGATGGAATGGCGAGACTTTGACTCTAGTCTAAAGAGACAATATTTGGGAGAAAACTTCGTAGTGGTTCCAGCCGAGCGTACGTTTTCTCTCACCCGAAGGTAGGCCTACTGCCATACGTTTTATTTAACTTGCTTGGTGTTCAGGCTGCTGGTGTAAGCTACAACTAAAAAAATACTACATGTTCTGTGAGTATTGATTCTTTTTTGTCTGCATCTTATTCTTATAATGCAAATCTGCTTACGTCTGTATACAATGTAATAGTTATAATAAATAAACTGACGCTACATGCACTCCGTTTTAGAGCAAACACGGCGCTACTCTACGGTCTATCGTCTGTTTAGGAAGCCAGCTGATTGTATCGACTTTAATAATGTTCTCCCCTTTCTTATGTGCACATTTTCTAAGAGTTATCCTTGCTTTAAATCAACTTCCTACTTTCTTTTTAGCTTTGGTTTGTCAACAAACATGGCCCCCAAAACCAAGCATGTCGTCGCTGATGCAGGCGCATTCATTCGTAACGCACCCTTGCGGGTTAGTGCTCATATTAAAAGCTATAAGGAATATGTTATAAATATGTAGTATTAGATCTAGACACGCTGGGGTACCTGTTCATACGAGAATTACACAGTCTCTCTCTCTCTCTCTCTCTCTCTCTCTCTCTCTCTCTCTCTCTCTCTCTCTCTCTCTGTCTCTCTCTCTCTCTCTCTCTCTCTCTCTCTCTCTCTCTCTCTCTCTTCTTATTTCTTTACCTTCTTTTTTTTTCTCTTTATATAGATCTAGATCTACATCTAGATCTATTCCTCCTTTTTAAAAAATGTTTATTATTATTATAAATTAAATTTTTTCTTCGTCCCTTTTTTCTTTCTTAAATATTCTGAATGAATAATATAATTATTATATTCCATAATTCCTCCTTATAATACAACAATTATAATATTCAAGATCCCTGTCCCTTGTTAAGTGTGTCTACAGTGTTTTTCAGAAGCAAAGCCCTCCAACTGGATTATATTTATTCTTGCATAGCAATACAGTTAATGATCACATGCTATTAGGATATGGATGGACATTTTCTGTGAACAATGTTCACATTTAGTTACATTATAAATTGTTATTTATTTATAATTATACTTTCTCAAAGGCCTCTAGATTTTACACAAATTATGGAACAAATTGTCATTGAAAAATTATGATGGAAGGAGTTGCTTACAGATTTTGGCGTACATACTAATTGTTTTTCTACAAAAAGCTACAATGAATAACAGGCTTCTCTTTGAATGTTTTCAGGACATTGCAGAAAATATCTACACAGTACCAGAAGTCATCGCAGAAAGTTGTGACAGAGCCACAAGACGGAGATTGAAGACATTTCCTTTGGACATTAAATTTAAAGAACCCTCTGGAGACACAATACGCCTAAGTAATTAATTTGCAGCATGAAACTGATAATACTTTTGTAAATATAATTTCTCATATAATATTAATTATATATATAATTATAAAAAATAATAGGTTGAATTTGTTGTAGATACTTCATACAAACAGAATATAAAAATAAAATTGTCAGTAGTTATTGTTTCTCTAGAAGTCGGACAATGCTTTTCCTAAACAGACATATCTATCTGTTAGTCATATACATTCTCAGTTAATTACCAGGATGTAAAAATAAACTTGATTGATTTTTACCCTAATTTGGGACTCAGTACAGGTGATTTGCTTATAAATGACTTCTGCAGGACCCTAAAATTTTGCCTATGAAACTTGGGCAGTCCTCATGAACTTTGATGTGAGCTCTATACCGTGCTAGTTCTATGATCTTAGCCAGTTTGTCATCCGAAAGTAGTCTTAAATGGATGCTTCTTTGTAGGAGAAAAGGTCCATGCTAGTTTCACCTTGGCTACCATACGGCAACAGGTGCTTCCACAGCCAGTGCTGGGATAACAGGATCCCTGTCTGAGATTTCCTGATTGGGAAACTAATGTCCTACAACTTGTGCCAGCAATGCCAGGTGGCTTGTTACTGCGCATGTTTAACAGGCTCTTGTTTCTTTAATGGTGAGAATTGTCCTTATCATTTTGCAAGATATGCCCAAACAGGCTCCAACGGGCTTTTAGTGGCTTGTCTTGGCAGATTTTATAAATTGATGTGTTTGTTATTTAAGTGGGTTATCTGATGTTCGGCATCTTTTTCAGCTGTTTTCTTTGGTATTCCTTTTAGCTTCTTTTTTGTGTCATGGTGATACCTCATGCTGTGCTGTTAAAGAGGGGTACCAATTTCACAATGGACCTTGATAAGATTTTTTTGTTCTCAGTTTGCATCCTTTAATCCATTCATTGTTTATTTTGTGAAGGCCATATTCTATAGTTATTTCCTCTTGTTTACATCTTTGTTATTTTCCATAAGCGATGTCATTGTTTTTTAACCTCTTTCCAACCTTTTTCTCATTTTGATATTGATGTGAATTATATCTTGACTCTGCTCATTTTTAGCTCATACTGATTAAGAGCTTCTTGGACTTTCTTGATATGGATGTCGTCATACTCAACAGCATCTATATCATCTCGTTTGGAATTTAATATCCATAATAATGTGGCCTTGCGAATGTTGGTAAAAAATTCTTTGAGTGGTTGTTTCAATAGATGATCAAGATAACTTGTCTTAACCTCTCCCTTTGTGGGATGCTGACATTACTTGTAAATGGCTTTGGTGTTGAAATATCGTTGATTTGTAATGGTAATTATAATTACGAATTAATATGGGTTGTATATTATACATTACCAGGTTTCAAACGTTTTAATGTAATGATTGAAATTTTCCTTAAAATCTATTTCCAGTCTCAGAGTTCGCTAAAAAGACAGGAGACTACAGTAGCCTATCTGCAGTTGACTTGAAAGTCTTGGCTTTGACTTATGATTTAGAAAAGCAGTTCAAAGGAGTAGCTCACCTGCGTAAACAGCCGGAAAAAAATGTAAGTTGTCACTGATCAATGTATCTCTGATGATTCATTGGATATAGAAAGTAACCATTGTGTAATTGTTTATGCTTACAAGTAAATTTATTGACTCTGGGGTATGGAAGAAGAAAAGAGGTAAAAAAATAAAATAAAGTACAGTTAAGTATAGTTAGAAAAATTTGTCTTTTCGAACTGCAATGGACCTAAAATAATTACCATACATTACAGAAGAGTTTAAGACACTGTCATATGACATAGGGATGACAAATATTTTGGTGTAAACATTTTTTTTCTCTTTTTAATGAGACTTTATCTTTGTATATTTACAACTTCAAGAAATACATAGTATATAATATTAATTTATGTATTCCCTTGAAAGTTATTTCAGATTGACAACCATTAATATGAGAATAGCATTTTTCAAACTTAAGTTTTTATCAAGGCGTGTGCTCACTTGAATTTTTAAGATGTATCATGTAGTTTAAGGTAAAAATGTCTAAATTTTGAACATATCTTTCATTCCCACGAGACCATGAAAAAAAGAAAAAATTTTAACATTATACATACTATACCAAGAGAAGAAGCTTTCAGAAATCATTGTTGTAATGAACATAACAATATTCTTATCAAAACTGGTATGGTAAAATAGTTGTACATATGTCATAAATAGATTTTATACTCACACTAATTTTTTAATTTCATGTTTTTTCTTTGTTGTTTTTTGTGTGTGTGTATTTAAAAAAACAGCCACAGTGGACAGGAGGGGCCTACTCAGCGTCCCAGCTTAGTACAGGAAATTCAACATTTAAGGTCAGTTTATTTTTTTAGTGATGCCACTCTTTTGTATGGAAATTTAAGGTTTTCGTAAACCTCTCTTAAATCGTCGTAAGCATAATAAAGTCATTATTCTGTCAATCTGTATGTCATTGTCACTCATGTTGTGGACTGGAGGAAAATACTGTTTGAAATCAGGCAAATTATTATTTGTAAGGTCGCATTTGCCAAGTTGAAGGTCAAGGTGAATGAGCTTTAGGAAATATTTTTAAGATTAAGCTATTGCGCGTCTTTGTAAGAAAGGAATTACACACACAGATCTGTTTTGTTTATTCACATATTGACAAAATAAAAAAAAACAAACATCTTTTGAATTGATACTGCACAAATAAAATAAATTTTAAAAGTGTCGATTCATGAATAAACAAATGTTATACATTTGAAAACTGTTTATTGTTTTGTCAGATCATGTTAAAAATTTTAAAACATCAGTTATTTTGTATCACATATAATTTTTCATGTCAAAGCAATTCTAGCTTCTTGTTTAATTTTTGGTCTCTTGTAAGACTAAGTAGGCAGTCAAAATCTAAATCTACCCAAATCCTCTTTTCAAAATTAGCTTTTATTGATTAAAAAACTATGTGAGTAATGTATTTATGAATACTAATAGAATGAAAGGGAAACCAAAGTGATAAAACTACAAAAAAATTTGAGATAGAATGGAATAATGATTATGGTGACATTACTTTAAATCCTATGACACACTTCTATAAAATTTTTAATACATTATTTCATTCCTCTTCAGAAGCGTACAGCTTTTTTCACATTGTTTGCGTTTAGATGGGTCAAAGAAATGAATTGATTGTCATTTCTCGTTTTCTTTTGAATTTGATTTAAGTCTAGGGCAAATAAATCTGAGATGAAAACAAAATGTAAACCACTAGTAAATTTTATCTCAAACTTTAAACATGATTACATATAAATGGAGGCTACCTTTGTTGGTTTTGATAATAACACTCTTTTTGGGTAATTTTCTGGTAAGAGCGTCAGAAAAAAATAATCACAGTGGGTCATCAAAGTCATGGTTGTTTTTACTGCTGTGTATATCAGCAATAGCCTTTTCCATAACAGCAACATCAAAGCTTTCAAATAATACTACTCTTTTGAAGTCATCAGTGAATTGATTATTTTTGTATCAGCAGTTTGTGTATTCGTCATCACAATTATTGTTTTTTCTAATTGATATAAAAAAGAACTTTTTCAAACTGCAGATTTAAAGACTGATTTCCTCTGTACTTAAGCAATGAAAGGTGTTTTTACTTTAAATTCATCTTGTGTAAACTTATTTTTCGTTGTTTTCTTTCATTAGCAATACAAAGAGGGTGAAGCCTTGCCATCAGATTTAATAGGAGAGCAACGTCTGGATGAGGAATCAGATGAGGATGATGACTTTCATGATGCAGCAGAACTGCTTGATCAAGCTGAGAAAGATGGCGAAGAAGAAATGCCTCTGGAGGATTCTGATTTATCAAATGTAAATGAAAATAACAAAGGTGCCAGTAACAATGAGGTAGCTACAAATGATGCAGAGGAAAGGAAAGTGAGTGAAGAAGACATTGAAGAGGACACAGATGAAGAAGATTATGAAGAAGAAGATGAAGATGATGAGGGATGGATCACACCAGCCAACATATCAGATGTCAAGAGGTCTATGGGGTTAGACACAGTATCCAGCAGTGATGTTTCTGTTGGTTGCCTTACCACTGATTTTGCTATGCAGGTAAAGAGAACAATTATTGAGTTTTTCTTGGTTTTACATTAATAGGAAAAAAAACCCACGACTTTCAAAATATATAAATCATCATGAGTTTCAGGATTTTACCAGTGATGTCTCCATTTTGCATTATGTTTTTTTTTTTTTAAAGTTAAACAGAATTAATAATAATTATATTTTAAATGAGACGAACCATTCTTTCCTAATTGTTATTTATTTTTTGTTTTCCATTCCTTCAAAGCATATAATTTTGTTATGTTTGCTTCCATCAATTTTTATTAGCTGTCTTTTTTCTGACAGTTTCCTTTTCTTCGCAAGCATATGTAAAGCTATGTCTCTTTCTTCTCCCTAGAATGTGATGATCCAGATGGGCCTGAATGTTCTCTCTGTTGATGGGATGCTGATTAAACGTGCGAAGAGCTATGTGTTGAGATGTTATGGCTGTATGAAGTAAGAAACTTTGAAACATTGATTTAAAAAACAACTTATTATTATAATGTTGTTTAAAAGAACTACTTGCAAGAACGAATTTTATTAAAGAAGAAAGATAAGAAAAACATAAATTTGGAGGAGGACTACAAGGAAAATGATAGAGTCAGAGAGATACATATTCACACATACAGGCACACACAAACACGAAATAACAACATCTTTTAACATTGATTTAATTTTCTCTTTTACAAAATTGTTTTGGAGAACTAACTGTAAGAAAGCATTTTATTTAATGAAGGGGGATAAGAAAAAAATAAACTGGAGCAGGAGTTTAAGGAAAATGAGAGAGAGACACATATTCACACACACACACACACACGCGGACACACACACACACAGAATAACAGATATACAAGAGCAAGGAGCAGGTTGACAGATGAAGAAGAGGACAGAAAATAAACATATTTCTTTTTTTTTTGTGCTTTTTTTTTTTTAAGGATTACTAAAGACACTTCCAAGCAGTTCTGTCCACACTGTGGTAACAAGACATTAAAGAGATTGTCCACTTCAATAGATGAAGACGGTACAGTGCGGTACTGGCTGGCCAAAAATTACACCATCCGGACAAGAGGTTCAAAGGTAATTAGATATGCATATTAATAACCATTCATTTATTTATTAATGGTTTTAGTAAGGGAGCAGAGACCAAATGAACACAATTTTCAGCAGGTATTGAGAAAAAACATATTAACCCCGGCGGAGCTTTGACGGCCGCCCAAAAATCACTCCATCTTATCAAAACTGTATCCGGGACAGCGGGGGAGGAAAAATAGAGTCCCTCTTCTACCTTTTTCGCTCTCTGATACGATCTGAACTCAATTACGCAGTGTAGTGTTTGGCTCTAGCAGACCATCTTATATAATAATGCTATACACTAAATACCACCAAGTACTGCTTGTCAGCCTCGTCGGAGCCTTTCGTACCACACGGGTAGAAAGCCTTTATAAAGCTGCAGACGAACTATCTCCGTCAGAAAGAAGAGACAAACTATCCTTACAATATGCCTTGATCTAAAATCTCACCCTGACAAATCTGCTTTTCACCCTGTTTCCCACCCAAGTTATGTAGAAAAATTCCAAGCTTCATTTGACACGATTCCCCCCTTTGTAATCCGTGTTTAGCAGCTCCTTCTTGAAATCATCTTAGATACTAACTCTATTGAAGAAGACAAATTTTTGGAAATCCCTGGAAATCTACTGGATCCCCAGACATGTTTGAATGAAAGGAAATGAAATGGTCGATGAGCTCACCAAGATCTGGCTCGAACTGGAACCTACTCAGCCTGCATCAGATGCAAAGCCAATTGTGCATAAGTTTGCAAGAGAGAATTGGAAAGTGCAATGGAACAACCTGACAAACAACAAATACACTGTGTTCAACCACATTTTGGTCTCTGGGCAGGCGTGTGTCAGTTTAAAGACGAGATCAGGTGGTACTCGATAGAATCTGACTTGCACAATCTCATCTTACCCATGCCTTCCTACTGAGAGGTGAAAAGCCTCCACAGTGTCATACCTGCAGCTGTCAATTATCCATAAGTCACATTCTGGTTGACTGTCCACTTTTTTTTTTACTGGGAAAGAAATCTTTACCTGGCTTCCAAACCATTGGAGAGCATATTAACTTATGATAGTCTTCAGCGCCTACTGAGATATTTAAAGGACATTGTGTATAATAAAATTTAACTATAATAATCCTACACAGGGATCTTTTAAGCTACCGTTGCTACAAGTATAATGTATTAACTGTTTTTGGACATCATGGGCACAATATAGCCGTTATTGTGCTGGTGTGCTAAAAAAACACACTCACTCTCCCCCAACGGCCAGATGGTCAGTCTGGATCTGGCTCAGGTGACTGGATGTGGAAAAATGGGGTTTGGCAGTACTGTTCAGCTTGTTAACTGATGCTCTGAGTGTTGCACTGTTATTGCCGGTTATTTTTTCTCTCATTATTTTAGTTATAAGTCTATAAAACTATATATATTTCTATTGGTTGATTTCACTATCTTGTTTGTTTCTGCTTTGTAAAAATTGTTTACTACTAAAGGATTAGCCACTTATTACTTTTTTTTTCCTACAGGTGATCACAGTGAAACTTATTTACTTTTCAATAGCTGAGGGTGTAGTATGTTTCAGTTCGAATCCTTTTTTTTTTTTTTACATGAAACAACATTCCTCCTGTGTGTCTCATGACTTGAAGGATTATGCGTTTAGAACCCTTGAAGCCTCAATTGAAAGTTCTGCAGTACAGAAATAGATATATCAAATGAGGATCAAACCTTTGACCTCCTACTCATCAAATCAAAGAACTGATGGTAGAGATATCTGGCGCCTAATATTGCTAAAAATACAATCTTCAAATTAATGTTATGTCTCACTCCCTTATGCTTCTCATAGAGATGGGCGGAAAGGGAGTTAGTGGAAAAAGAGCGGTGACACCAAAGATTTGAACCTTGAACCTCCTGCTCCACAGTCCGGAGCACTGGAGACAGAGCAATCTTAATCTTTACGCCCCTACTAAGCCAGCGCTAATAATATTTAAAGTTAACTAGATCTACATCCCATGTTTCAAGACTCATAGGGGGGCGCAGCAGCCCTTGGGGTAGAATATCGGCGTCTGACGCAGGAGGTTTGTGGTTTCGCCCCCTACTGGTTGGGTTGGTGTCAGTTAAATGTGACTGGCTGAGGTAGAAATCATGGTATCTCTGCCCTGTCTCGTGTGTGGCAGCACATACAATAGACAGACGTCAGTCTTGCGGCTCGTCCACAATATAGCCTATATAATGCTAACATTGGACGTTAAAATACACTCAACTCAACTCAAGACTGATAAACAAATATCAACTTGTAGTGCAAGAGAAAGATGAATTTTATTATATCTTAGTTTTTTCTCTCCAGTTATATCCCTTGAGCGAAACTTACCTTTACAAAGATGTAATAAATGAATCATAGGTTTGTGATGGGTTTTCGTTCTTATTATTCTATGTTTTTAGAACTTCGGAAAAAAAACTATAATTTTTAAAAGTCTTTCTAAATTGCTTTCATTATTTTCAGTGTTAAGATGTACTGTATTGCTCTTTACTGTTGTAAATTCAGGGCAAAAGAAATTTTCAGGGAGGGTCAGAAATGATTGCAACTATTTTTACTTCTATTCATATGTACTGGAGTGATTTTAACTTTTAAATTGTCTTGAAAGGGCTGAATGAAGTCAGTCTAATGAATATCCTGCAATATTTTTCATTATTCCCTCAGTTACCATCCCTTAGAAATATTTGCAGGTCTATTTCCATATTATAAGACAAGTGAAAGCTTTAAAGTTATATTATTATTACAATTTTTGTGTACTCTCTTTCAAAGTACATGTATAAAATTCCCACAATCATTGACTCAGCATTGTGTTTGATTCCTCTTTTCATACTTGTCTTGCATTATAGACAGCAATAAGGTAGTTAAAGGAGGTAGAACAATGACACAGTAAGCCAGTCATCTGGCTGTGAACTGTGCCTTTACAGAAATGTTCAAGATAAAAAAAAACTGTTTTTGAGATCAGTAATATATATATATATATATATATATATATATGGATCAACTAATGACCAGGAGTTTTAGGAAATTTTCTTGTCAACTGGAAATGTTCAGAACACGGGAACATTTTGATTTTTAATTTCTTTGATTTTAACTCATTATTTATTCCACAAAAAAATTCAAACTACTAGTCGATTTTAGACTACAGGCAGATTTTCTGTTTGACTTTTCAAATCTCTTAGAGAACACAAACTTTTCTAAATTAAATTAGAGCAATTTAATTAAATGACAATGAGGATTCTGCATCACTTGAAAATATTCATTTTAATTTAAGCTCCTTCTTTTGTTTCTTATCTGAACCAGTATTCACTACCGAAGCCCCAGGGAGGCAAGCATGCATTGAACCCTGTACTGTGTGCAGACCAGCCCATGCCTCATCAACGGCCAACCAAGAAATCTATGCAGAAGGTGGATATTTTGTCAGACGATATTGTCGCAGGGTCAAGCCCATTCCGTGTCAACGACGTGACGAGTCGGGCGGCTCAGCTGGGCATTAGGAACAAACATCCGCCTCAGTGGGCCAAAAGAAACCCTAATGAGGCACGGCGTAAAGTGAACAAGAGGAAAGGAAAATAAATTGAAATGTCTGTGATATAAACATACTTGTGTCAATTGGCTCTACTTTTAGCTTCAAAGGTTAAATTTGTTTCATGTTGTCTTTGAAGGAGAGAGCTTAACAACCTACCTGAATTTAAAAGAGAGAAAAGAAAAGAAAGAATGTAAGTGTGTAACGTGTCTGGATTTGGACTAATATATGGTCTCAATAAACATAGGTTTTAGTAAACTTTGAAAGTGAAGCCAGAATTTCAAGAAACTAAATGTTTTATTTATATAGGTTATTCCCTAAAACTTCTTCAAAATGATCCGTTAAAAAAAATTCCAAAAGCATTTATCAGAGTCCCTTTTGAGAATCCATATCTTAAAATTGCCATTAGTCACTTTTAAGTGTATGTTTTTCACTCAAATGAGTAAAACTGTCATAACAAATTAATACCAACCAAACTGCATTGCACTGCAGTACAGACACCATTGATATGGATAAAATTAGTCATTGATTACATTGGTAGCATCAGGCAGTGGCTCTAAAATATTGAAGCAAACATTCAAAGATGGTAATAAGTAAGGACTAAAACTACATGGCTTTAGAAATAGGCAACCTTTGCAGTGTTTACAAATAATTCTTTACTCGATGCTTGTAAAGGCATTAATGGGATACTACTACTTTTTCTTTAAGCTTCTAGTTCCTACCAGTGTAAATATGGTCCGGAAAACATTGGTTCCAACCCTATGTAAATCCAATATACTGATGAGTGAGAAATTTTGAAAACTCACAGCCTAATACCTTGCATGATATGTTCCTTTCCCTCATCCTTTGAATTTGAATGTGAGCAAAGTAAAAAAAAAACATAAAAAAAAAAATTATAACAAAGTTTTACTCATCAATTAAATACATACATGTACTCCTTCCCAAAATTATTTTATTTCACATTTTATGTGTCATTTTTTCAGTTCCCTTTTCATTTTAATTTGGATTAACATCTACGATAACATACCACAATAGTTCACACATATAAGTTAAATCGAAGACAGTTATGTAAAATGTATTTGCAAAAGATGTGCTCATGGTATTACATTTTGAGTTCTTTTAATTCAGATGTTCTGCATGCAAAGATTCAAATTCCTATGCAGCTGGATAGAGTCATGTATCCTATTATGATACATAAAATTAACTAAATTTGTTATTTCAACTTTCTCAAATTGTGGTTTTCTCCCGTTCAAAAAAAAAATAAAAAATAAGGAAATGATTCAGATGAGCTAAACAATACTTTTAAAAATAAACATGTACAGAGTAGAACTTTTTTTGATCAGAAACGTCAAACAAATAGGGACAACTGAATTGAAGGAAACTATTTACTTTGATTAAAATCATGAACTGTTACATTGATATTTTGCACACAAAAAAAGATATATTTAATGATTAAGGCACATGAAAATCATACACAGCTATATAACTCAATTTATAGAGATAAATTGTACATTGATGCAAAACACTTTTCATCTTTAATTAATTGCTGGTGCGGTGATACTCATGCGTCAGCTAGCAGGGTGCCGGTGAATGTGCTGTAGTAGCCGTGAACGTGGTTGCCTCCCTGGTAGAGCAACCGTACCCAGATAGCGTCACCTGTCTTCAGAGCGAGAGCGACTGTGTTACTTCCACTTCCATGGGCATCGTGAGCGCCAGAGTAGATGCGAGCGACTTCTTTGTCATTCAGGATGATGGCCGTCTCTACCTGCAAACATTGATTACATGACAGATAAACATTCCACATCTGCATTTAAAATAAATATACAACAGATAAACAGAATACAAACCAGAAAGTTGTGATTGCCACATCATGACATGTAGTTAACTTAAATTTATTTTCAGCATTTTACTTATGGGTTGGAAATTTCATGGATTTTGTTTCTGCAAGATGTGAAATATTGCCTTGTAAATCGCTGCTTTAGTCACGTACATAACTTTAATGCTCTGTTATTAGGACAACACTAATATGAGAGCATTCATTTTGCTCTTTTATTATTTAAAGGGGGGTTATCCATAAGATTTGGAGAAAGGCTTTCTTATGCAACTTGTAATCATGATACTTTTAGACATCTTGAATGTTTTAATATAAAAAATTACACTTAAGAGCATTTTCCCGTAAGGAAAATAAGTAAAAACTCTGGACCTTGGTGTTATATCCGGACAGTATTGTGGAGTAGAACATGTACGTTCCATCCCTCGGGGCAGTGAACTTGCCAGTGTCAGCGTCATATCCACCTCCAATGTTAGAGATCACCGTGTCAAACACGATCGTGTCCAGAGGCTTCAGCTCACGGTTGTAACTCAGCTTAGCAGAAAATGTCACTGACTGCCCAGAGCTGGTCTTATCTCCACCAGAGACATCTAGATGATTAGCACATCAGATTATGTGATAGTTATTCTAGAAATAAAGGTAAAAAATGTATAGGTATAACACGAAGTCTAATTTAATACTGCATGATTGTACAATCCAATGTACATGGACCATGGTCATGTTATATAAAACATTGCTGGTCTTCTTTCTACCAAAGGTATGAAATTCCAGAATACTGTTAATAATTATTAGTGCTCTTTCGAGCAAAACGGTTGGTTATGTATAGGTGCAGCACAAAGTAAAATTTCATACGGCATAAATGTGTGTGGAAACCTGGACTGTTTATGGACATTTTTTGTGCACCTAGAAACATTAACACATGACATGTAAAATTAACATTAAACTATATGTCTATGGCAACGGTAATATAATTTTGAAAAATATATGTATTAAAAAAACAAACAACTAAACATAGGAAGGCTGATGTTTGGACTGATCAAGATTAATAGAGGTTTTTGCAGGGAGAACAAAAGTTCAGAATATTTAAAATATTTTACTTAACCAACTTAAAATCAAATACAAGACATTAAAAAAAACAACATCCGCAAACACGGCCGGGAATAAAACGAATAAAACTATGTGGTGTTGCATGTAAATCTTACTTAACAACCGATTATTTTGAAAGCAACATATGGGGTCACTATACACTTTTAAGGTCTCCTTATCTAGTTACATGTATTTCTTAAAATGTATCATTCATTAATCAGCATTAAAGGACAAAAGAATTAACCAAATTATTTGCACGAAAGTATGAAAATAATTTAAGATGTCCATTCAAAGTTATAAATATACATGTACTTACTAGAATAAAATACTAAGCGAGTGATTAAAAACGAAATTAAAATAGCGTTAGAAAGAACAAAACAACAACAACAACAAGAACAGCAACAACAACACAGAGCTTTTTACATGTTCGAAGAAAACGTTTTACCGAAATTGTCTTGCCTTGTGCTGTTCAATTCAAAGCTTGTACTGTGACCGCAAGCTCTTCAAAACGGGAGACAAAACCATCCAGCAAAGTCTTGAGCGCTAAACGTTGCTGCATCTGAAGTCATTTTTGGAGGGTTGGGGTAGTGTGAAGATATAGCAGCATGTACATGTCTAAACACAAAGTACATTTCACGTGATCATACTTTTAATAAACCCGTACTGTGTTCTCTTCTTTTTTATACTTCATGTTTACTCTCCCACCACCTAAAAGAAAATCGTCATCGACGTTCTCTTCCTCCCTCACCCTTCTTCTTCTCCTCCTTCTCAACATTCGTCTTCTTTTTCTTCTTTTCTTCCTCCTCCTCCTCCTCATCCTCCTCCTTCCCTCTTCTTCTTTTACTCCTTCATAGTGTATCCTTCCCTCCATCTCCCTTAATCTTCTCATTCAGCCAAATAAACTCCACTCTCCCCACCACCTATGAAGCTATCCATGCAACCATACTATTTATCCATCGTTGCGATTTTACGTCCCTTCTCGGACTCCTCCTCCCCCTTCTCCTCCTCCCTCTCTTCTTCCTCCTTTTCTATAGTTTATTTCTTCCATTCATCTGTTCATTCATCCACCTATATACACTCCACCTTCCTCACTCTCTCTCTCTCTCTCTCTCTCTCTCTCTCTCTCTCTCTCTCTCTCTGTCTCTATATTTT
>RQTK01000058.1:841088-893795 GCA_003991915.1 Elysia chlorotica | reverse complement strand
ACTACTACTACTACTACTACTACTACTACTACTACTACTACTACTACTACTACTACTACTACTACTACTACTACTACTACTACTACTACTACTAACACTACTACTATTACTACTGCTGGTGCTGTTGAAAGTTAATAACGAACAATTCATATATAATGAAAAGGACATTATAACCAGATTGTGTCAGTTACCTCCACGCGCAGGTCCCTCTTGAGAGATGATAGCTCAGGGCCGCACGTACAATTAGAGTGGCCAGCTACCCATCGATTCGTTCTACTGTTTCTTTTACCACCGTTGTCATGGTGACTGTTATCGGTAATGTCTCTTGTTTGGTCGTGTGGCAGGTTATCCAAGACATAAACATCGCCTTCATTGTTAGCACCGCTCTTGGCGTCTTGGCGATTTGATCTGATACGTTCTGCGCTCGTTCCTTGCAGAACTAGAACCAAATTTGCCACAAGCAGAATCTCGATACACACCCTAACCATTGTTAGATGATTTCTGGACTGAATTAAACTGTTTCTTTAAATTGTATGAATGTAATACATGTATGTTTTTTATGCCGTTGATTTAAACACTAAGCGTTTAAAAAAAACACGCAAATATTGAATCAATGACTTGAATGAGGTATAATTAATCAAATATTATACGCTGTTAAGAGGAAAGTATCAATAGGATTGCAAAATAAATCTTAAATCTTAATATTTTTGTTTTATTACATTATATACATGTACCTAAAACGCAAAATGAACGCCTTGCAATAGAAGACGCAGGTCGTGTAACTTTGTAAGAACCTAACAGCCATAGTCCTTTTATGAAAATCATTTATTAAATTTAATCCACCCCGATATCGATCTAGATTTACTTATTACTAGAAAAGATTGATAAGCAACACGTCTAACGGGTGTCGCAACCATTATTCACGCAAACATTAAATAATGATAACCCCCCCCAAAAAAAAAGAAGCTAAAGAAGAAAACAATCGAAAAACACAAAAATGGAGAACATCAACGACGACGACGACAAAAACAACAATGAACAACATCCATAATCTAAGGATCTATAACGTGCTTTCTGTAGCCCTTTGCTAAATAGCGCGGAGGGCACAATCGTTGTTGAATGTCAGTTTTGCCTTTATTGGATTTACAAGACTCTGCGTTACAGAGCACCCCGTGAGCAGTAGGCCTAGCGCTAGCACTAAATGTACACGTATTTCATACATGTCTTTGCGCGGCACACGAATCGAAGACATGCTCTCTATTTACCCAACACTAACCTAGCTATTGACAAGCAGAAGCCATAATCTGAAGGCTCCTTTTCTCTCTATTCTGTACTTAAAAAAAAAACATGTTTGAAGAGCACTTTAAAGGTTTGACGTGTAAGGCTTATCTAAAGAAGATCAGCATGGAGTGAGTCAACTTAATACGAGAGTGAGTAATCAAGTCGACGTAAAAAAAAAGCAAAAAAAAAAGCCACAAAAGGAACAAAATCATTTAATTGAATAACAGTATGTTGCATTAACATCTTCTTGTGAAATACCACCCTGTCCAAATATTCTGCTCCAGCTATTTGTATTTTATGAGTTTATTCCTTCCATTCTCAAACCACTGATGCCTAAATTATGATATACATCGACAAAACGTTTGATCACGAGGCTGACAGTTAAAACGTACATTGCTCTTTGTGGCTCGATAGCTTTAAAAACTACAATTAATTTTTTGTTGTAAATTGTATGGACATGCTGCATCAGCACCGCGATTATTGTATGAAGTTGTCAGGTAATCCATCATACTAATGGAGTTATAAAGTGACATCAGGCAATCGCCCGTAAAATATTACACGATTGTGCTACATTGAGATCTTTTTAACAAGATGGCCCCCTATCAGGCCTAATTATTGATCTTGATTAACAGTAAGTGCAATATTTTACGTATCGATTCACGCCTTTAATTTCTAGTGACATCTGGCTCAGTGCAAATTTAGCAAACAAGTAGACTATGCCGGTTAATGCATAGTGGTATTAATTGAATTAACCGCAATCTCGAGACCTTAGTGTGGACATTGGAGATCATGATTAAAAAACCCGCTTTGGCAAGGTTTTCTTCTTAATTGTATTCAGCCCTAAAAGCTTTAGATCTAGCACATAATCGAAATCCTGACAAAAGAGAAAATTTAAAAAAGGACATTAAGAAATGCCCCCCCCCCCACCTTATACATTATTGCCGCGGTATTAAAAACAATAATTTTGTTTGTTTTAAAAACTCTTATAGAACTAATCATAATTTATGGTCGGCGAATATTACACGTATATGAGTGCACTCTGCAATGCGTTGCAAGTTTATATAAGTATACATTTGTAAGCACTATAAATGTTAGTGTTATAATCCAGATTAAGTACGGATTGCTTCTAAAATGAAAACATAAATGAAAGAAAACCACACCTCTTGTTCACTACTAGTCAGACTAAAACTGACTTGTTATACAGTGTTTGATAACGCATTAAGACATTTTTTTTAAATCACACATCTAACTATTCTACTTAACTTAATTTGGCCATAAACATGAGCAATGAAACACACTTAAAAAGAACAGAAATGCTGGAGTATGTTTTCTCGTACTATATTATTCTTTCTGCAACAAAGAGGCTTTATTTTCACGATTTTATAGCTGTCTGACCACAACAAAATTCTATTTAAAGCACAACTATTGACTTTATGTGCTCTCTTTAAACAACCCCGCCCTTGAATAACTGAAACAATGAAATATTGTTAGCTTTCTGAGGCCACGAAGCCTGTCTTAGAGCTGTTGTACTGAGGACAACATGGTTAAGCCCTAAAGGGTCGTTTCCATTATTTTTTTGTCTGCCTGGAACTCTGAAAATGTCGGAGTTGTCCTGAAATTGTTATACAGAAACCTCTCGAAAATTCTCCTACCAAAAATGCACGAAAGGCCTGAAAACATAGTTTTGTTAAGGACTATTATATAATATTATTATGTAATATATTTTTAAATAAAAACCAACAAAACCAATCCAACAACAAACTAAAAGGAAAAACAACAAATGAACTGAGAATACATGTAATAATTTTATAGATGCATTAATGAAGATTGTATTGACGGTATCAACACAATCATATCTATGTCAATGTCTCGTTTTCGTAACATGTAGATCTTGGTGTCAATTCGATGAGAAAAAAAATAATGTTTTATTTGAGAGGGTGTCTTGCCATTTTTATGTTTAGGCGCCTTGACAGATCATCTTGACGAAAACAATTTGGATGGTGTATTTAGGATGTCTTGGGATCTTTTTTTTTTTAGGTTCTGATATCAACAGTTACGCGTAATACAAACATCATTACTTTGCTATATATATTGCAGTTGAGAGACAGCGAGGAGTTCACGCAGAGTGCATCCTTATGATCGGTGTAGCGTCTCATTGCCTGCAAGGCCCAGTGAAATGGAAACGTGCCCTAAAGTTGTACAGTGAGTCCTAGTTGATCCTGTTTTCCTCCAAGCGGACCTTTTGTTTCCTAGTCAACATTTTGAAGTTGGTGCTCGAGTTGCCTTTTTATTTATCTTTGTTTGTGACAAGTTTTGCAAATGTACACATTGTCAATTCTCGGATGTTTTCATATTTAAGTGTGTGGGAGGATGAGAGGAGCAATGGAAGGGGGTGGGTGGGAGAATTTCGGTATATCATAAGGAAGATGTGGGTTAATTTTTCATCTCAATTTGCAACATCTTGCGGTAATTTTTGTGAAATCTATTTATACGGGGAAAAGATTGCCACATCATGGCTATCCGACCTTTAAACACCAATGAGGTGACAGTAAACTTTATTTCTTAAGTAATTTTAAGTAATCGTAAAACTGGCTATTTATTTTCTGAATATCTTGAAGTACCTTTTTTTCTCTTCTCCTCTGGGATCCCAGCGTCTTTTTCAAACTGTCCCTGTTTCCTTAGCCACGGCTTCGCAGGTCAAGTTTCTTATTATGTTACAGTGCATACTATATATAACTTTTGGTTCAATCTCAAAATTTGAAACAGTGCACGTTATATTTTCTCTCGACGAAATAATTTTGTCTAGCTTCTGATATAGTCAGCCTCTTAACATGTTTTATCTTCTTCCTCTTTCACCGCACTCTCCTCAACATTTTAACTTATTCTTGCTTTTGCAAAGGCCTTTCCAATACGACACTAATTGTGTAACCATAAATTACTGAACAGAAAGTCAGGAGAATGAAAATGTTAGCATTAATTTTGTGCAATAACGCAGTTTCTTTATTCTCCTTAAAATTACAAGATGGTTTTACTATACTACTGCTGCAGCATAGGTCATACATTTTTACTTATTTTTCCATATATATTGTATTTTGCTTTTATGTGATGGGCTTGTTTTATGATTTTTCATCTGTGCAAACGGTCTATTGAAGAATAAAACATACAAACTTATTTTAGGTTGCCACATTCGATGGAGGTTTCCAAAAAAAGTTTGGTTAGAATGCATGTATATGCATTTGCGAAAAGTTTTCGGGCCGGAGATTTTAGAAAATTTTTGTCAAAATTGTAGTTGTACTTCACCTAGACATAAAAATAAGTCACGTCTTCACAAATATTGGTAACTACATTCGGTCGCGATGCAGCGATTGCTTCCTCGTAACTGTATATTCCATGTCATAACGACTAATTTGCCCAGTTGCTGAGTAGGAGGTCTAAAGAGCTCGGCTGAAAGATCTATCCTCGGAAAGTTTATGAGACGAAACAATACAACAGAGAGAGATAGAGAGAGGGTAAACCAGTTTAGTCTCGTTGCACAGCTGGGGGTGCAGAAAATCAGGTTAGAGAGAAGGCTGCCTCCTCTAGTTGCAAAAATCCATCGCCTCGGAGCGCAATCTTTTACAAGCTCGGGGATGGATGCACGCGCGGATTGTGCGTTGGTCTGTGTAATGCAGTAAGCTACTCTGTTTTCCCGTTTGACTTGAATGGTGGTCCCAGATGACTATACAGTGTATAGAGAACTGCGAATCACACGTTACTTTTTTGCAATCTCCAGTGTAGCAGTGTCTCCTCGTTCTATTCTTCTTTTGCCTGTGGGTTTTACGGATCACTGTCAGAGAGTGCTGACCTTTCCTTTCTTATTCTCCTGTCACGTTCCGACATTCTGCAGTGCGATATGTCTATCTCCCTGTCATTGATGTGAATTTGGGGATTTGATAAGAGAAAACAGTATATATTATAGAATAAGCATCGGGGGAATTGTTGAATTCTATCTGAGATTGCGAAAACAAAGAATTTTCGTTTTTTTGTTTCACTTTGCAAGATTTGATCCTTGAACCTTGAATAACAATCATTCAGAAGTTTGTAATTCACTATATTTCTCAAACACATTGTTACAGACTTCGATGCATAGCAGTAAAATGCCTTAAAACAACTAAAGTTAAAACAACAACATATTATTGTTATTTGAAAACCAAGTAAAGTAAACTAAAACTTGTGCCTAAATTATGGAAAATAAGAGAAATGCGTAGCTGATTCCATGCACGAGCATCAATTGTTGTACGGTTGTCTATTTGTAGGTTAGACATAAAGAGGCAGATAAAACCCAGACTATAACACGTAGGGCCATGTCGATCGACAGCTTTATGGCTTCTAAAGAACATGATGGCAGAGCCCATTACTCACCTTCAGTTAATTACTTTTTGCTCAAGGCATAGCCATTGTAATGTAAAAGTTTACAAGGAGAGCATCTTTCACAAAGGAAGTTTAACTGCACATACCAACTCCACTCCATGTTGAATTTTACAATCTTTATTTTTCCGTCTTCAATAGAAAAAATTGTAAATTCCATTCATTTACGGTTAATTATTTTTTACTTTTTAAAATTGCCTAGTGTTTAGAAGCAATCTTACTTACTTTTTTTTAATACATTGTAAAGAACTTACCTAAAACAAAAAGATAACGATTGTTGTTTAAAAAAATAAAAACAAAAAATAAAAAAGAAACAAAGACAAAAAAGACACAAAATAAAAAAAACAACAACAACAAAACAACAACGACGACGACAACAACAAAACAACAACAACAACAACAACAACAACAACAACAATAACAGTAACATCCAAGAACAAAATGAAGCAACAAAATATATGTTTATATCGTACCTAAAACTTGTTACATCAAAATCATAATTAATTATTCTCATTAACAAAAAAGAAAGTCAGATAAATTAATACACCATTAAGCGGTTTTACTCTTTGCAAGATTGGCGAAAGATTCGAATCTAAATCTTAATTGTCTCTAGGAGCACACACATTTGATCCTGATTGGTGTATCAAGGTAAAATGTAAAATAGCAAAGTGTTTGCGTTGGTTCTGTTCGCAAAGATGAGAATCCACTCTCGACATCGAATAGTCCTCGGATGCTGGTTAAAGACTGTATCTCATTATTTCCTACACTTATTGATGTTAAAGTGTTAAGAACGTTAGAGAAGGACCCCGTTCATTTTACTGAGGAAGCACACATGATCTGTTCATTCATCCATACAAAATGGTAAGTCGAAGACACATATTTCGTTCATATTTATTTTAAATTTTGCAGAAACAAAATATGAGACTGAAAATTTTTGTTGTACACAATGATTAAAAGTCAATATATAAAAAATACCATTATGGTTAACTTTAAAGCATGTTATTTATGCAAAACAATCATACCAAAATCATGCCAATGGTCATAAACTCAGTATCTTTGAACAATAACCTGGCATTTCATCTTATGCCTCTTTTGTTAAAACGATCGAATCTCCAGTTGTTAGTTGTTTTAAGTGTAGGCCTACTTTTGTCTTAATCACGATATGATTTAGAACAATTATGCATGCGCTTAGAGGAATGTTTTATTCCCATGTTGAAATGCAATGTTGAACAAAAACTACAACATCAGATTAAGTAAAAAAAGCAAAACATTAATGGAAAGAAAACATTTCTTTTATTCGCAAACAGCCTACCTCAGGTAACACTACATTTTACCAAATTATCATTCTCGTTTCTCTACCGTGTAGAAATGAAGGAATTAACAAGTACCAAAAACTGTACGATTATACATGCAAGCGTCCGAAAAACACCAACTTCTGAACAATCATAAAGGGAATAGAGCTACTCAGAAAAAAAAACTACGTTTTGTTACACCGCAACACAAAAAGTTTGAACAATAAAACATTTATTGTAATGCAATAAACAAAATTCAAACATAATTATTTTCATTTTTTCGATACATTAAAATTTATCGTTGAAAAAGTTTCTCACATCACATGAGACCCAAATAAGCCTTTGGAGTAGAAAACTACATTAAAGAGTATATCGGTTTTCACACAGAGAATCGAATCATAATTACAATAAATCTCGATGACGATGGGAATCCTTCAAATTAACTCTGGGGTAAAAATAATTACAAATACTAAAAACAAATCTTTCACCAGAGAAACCGAACCTCTCTCCTTATTTAAGTTTTTTAACCTCTCTCCTTAGTTACATTTATAAACCACTCTTCTTATTTAAATTTTGTTAACCTTTCTCCTTTTTTAACCTCTGTCCGTATTCAAAGTTTGATTCAATGAGGCCCTACGACACAATACCCGGTACTTGGTCATTCACATAATACTGACACAGACCCGACGACAGCGGTCAGGCTGGGGCTCAAACCTGGTAGGTTACGTATCGAGTAGAGCTCGCTCGCTCTGTCATTGGGTAACTTCGCCCCCTAATACGATTAAAAAACAACACGTATGCCCCCTATTCCAGAGCAATTATGAGAGCCGTCGTATTTTAGAGTGTTTAACATGGACCTCTCGCACCATGCGCTGTCAAACGAAGGCGAATCAGGAATCCTGTCTCAGTCGACCACATTACACTGACACCTGCCTGACCAGTAGTAAAGAAAATCAGACAAATAGTCTACCCCGATCGTGGATTTGAACCGGTACCTAACAATCGGCAAAACTACGCTCGACATTTGGCGCCTGCAACACCGACGCATTGTGACCTTAGCGTTCATAACTGGGACCTCTAGACTGTGGTCGATCCAGCAGCGACCAATCAACAGCTTCACACGTCTACTTCATTGTCTTCACTGGCCTTACCAATCGGCAGGCAGGGCACCAGGTTCCGACACTTGACCCTGAAGCTCGGGTTGAAGGCGTAGATGATGAACCAGCTGGAGATGTAGTTGAGCAGGTTGACGGCCACTGTGATGACCACGAGGAGCTTGGAACTGAGGCCTCTGTCCAGCACGCTGGGCTCCCACATGAGGACCACCCAGATGGCCCAGGACGGCGCAGAGGCGAACAGGAACGTGGCGGTCACTGAGATCAACATGAACGTGATCTGGCGGACAAACAATGGACAAGCAGAGTAGTTTTATTAAAATTACACATTAATGCCAGCTGCAGGGATTGTACAAAGATTTTCAGCGGATAATTTGTTTGCAGTAATAAGCAGATGTTATTTATCAGCTCTATACTGCGCCCGGTTTAAATCTTGCAAAAGAATACGGGGATACCCGTTTGATAAGCATTGTAGTGATCTATATGTTAGTATTGACCATTTCAATTCCTCTTCCTCATCCCCCATCACCTACTTATCAACCACGCCTTCCTCCTCCTTCTCACCACCATCAAATTTGATCTCATTAATATTTTTACAGTGTTATTAACTACCAAGGAACACTGACCATAATGTTACGTCCACAAAAAGTACTCCGTTACATCATAATATATGTGAATATGTGCCTTTAATAAATAGGCTATCCTTCACATAGCAGTTGTCTCGAGTCCTTCGGGTGCTCATTTATTTTTCTTTCTATCTCAATATTATCACTTCAACTGTTCAGGTAAACTCAATAGGCACTTCAACATTTCTAACACTGGCACATAAAACAACTCTACAATAAAAAACACAAGGATGCTCATAATTATTTTGTTATAAACCTTCACCTCTTTATGCATTTCTCACTAAAACTGAATGTTATATATCAATCACATAATAAACAGTAATTACACCCTCAAAATGCGTTTATAAAATGTTCTCATTTTAAAATATTATTATATAAAGATGAACAGGTTTAATTGTTGATGGAGTGCATTCTACCAATTATTTGTTAGTCAAACCCTTGCATTCTGGCGTTTTAACATGTCGAAATTAATGATGACATCTACTTATTTTTTTGCATCTTTCGTAAATTAAAAATGTTTGTCTGGATGTTTATCTATCACGCATGTATGTGCGTGAGATTTGTGAAAAAGCCTAGATACAATAATACTAAGAATACTGAGAAACAAGTAAGATACGCAACTCCGAGAACACGAGAGACAACTTGCCACCAGAAATACAGAAAAAGCCTTTTCCATTTACTTCACAACATGATAAACACAAGGGGCGGTAAGTCAAAGTTCTACAAATACTTTGGTTTACCACCGCTACAGCAAATATTACAACAAACCAGTTTACCGGTACTCACGTATCGGAGGAAAAAAACAAACAAAAGAAGCACAGTTCAATAATCATAATTCCATTAATCAAATCAATATTGTTTTTACATAATCAACAGGACGCACGAACTTAAGTGATTGATATTACATCAGCATGCACAGTAGTTTCTGCGAACTAAAAAAAATGAAAAATGAATAATTCATGATCAACGCTAGCAACCCTTTTGTTTCATAGCAGTCAGTCATTCTTCATTGATTTTGCTATACTTCACTCAAAGAGTTCTTAGTTACATTTTTAGACAAGTGGACATGAAAAGCAACTTCCAAGAAAAATGATTTTAAAAATGCGCTGATTAAAGAAGCCACACTTTTTCCTTGTTTTTATGACAACTATTAAAAAAAGACTAACTAGAAATACATAATTATTTTTATTCAACCCAAGATTCAGTCACAACCACAAAAAACATAAAGAAACAACCCATAAAACGTAACAAAACAAAATCCAGAACAGACCCAAGAAGCCTATATTAGCCTTATAAAGTCGTAATTTAATAAACTCTGGATCGGTTTGTTTCAAGCCCCCACCCATTCCCTCTACAGCGTTGTCTGCGCGCCTGTGGACCTCACTAAGGGCAACAGCAGCAAGGGCCAGCTTTAAATAATAATTCTAAATAAAACGAATGGATGAGATCAGATGTAGGAATGTCAAATATTACATCATTGTATACATAGTAAAGACGATTATGGTAGCTCCAGGAAAAGGATTTTTTCACACAGGAAAACACATACAGCGAAAAGAGAGAGAGAGAGAGAGAGAGAGAGAGAGAGAGAGAGAGAGAGAGAGAGAGAGAGAGAGAGAGAGAGAGAGAGAAAAAGATATAAACCATAGTAACTTGTTTGATGACCTTTGGATTCTGTGCAAGCCTCGCGATGCTTTAAAGATGCACAAAACAAAAGCAGTTATGTATTAATTTCACCAGCAAGGAATTTCTTTAATAAGATAATTACTTTATTGTCCTTCCCATTCTCTTTATTAGAGACAGCCGATGTCTACATTAAGGACAAAACAATCAAAGAAAAGGGGCAATATTTTAATAGAGTTGATCAGAATAAACAAAAATTAAAAGGCATGCAGAGTAAAATACAAAAGAGAAAAAAAACTACAACAAATACCAAAAAACAACCAACCAACAAGTAAAAGCCAACAAAGATTATAAGATAAAAAAACGACAGGTCGTGTAGTCTTCTATTTTTGCAAGCTTTTATAAACTGAAAAAAAAATATTGATTTGTAATTTGACAAGAGAGTGAAAAATAAACAGGAAAACAAAACTTAAAATGATAATGTAAAATGATGTTTTAGAAAAAAAGGCATGCGTATTTTTACGTTTTCTTTGGTCTACAAGGGTGCTCTTGAAGACCAACTAGTCGGAATAAAAAACCTCTCACCACTGTGTCGTGTACTGGTATGCTAATCTGAGATGTTAACGTATGCATAACAGAGGGGGCAATGATGTTTATCGTGAGAAAGGCCAACGTTTAAAATTTCAATAGAGCCATGCGAATTTTCCTGAAGACAATCGAAATCTAAATAACAATAAAAATTTCTATAGCAACCTACCATGTGAGGATAAGGCATCACTCTGTAATATTGAATCTCATGAAAGCGATGGCTTTTCAATACATCCTCTCCGTTTCTATCTCTTTCTGTTTTGGTCAATGTTGAGTTCTTTTTCTTCAACCAGGAAACGAGTTCAAAGCTCTCTCTTGAAGTAGCACTGGTTTTGGGCGCCACCATTAATATGCAATCCCATTAATTAACTGGCCTTTCACACGAAAGATGTTATTCAAACCATTATGCTCGATGTCAAATGCTTTAAACCGAGAGAAAATGACGTGTTGCTGCTACAGGCGTTCTTCACCTAATGCAAGTTTCCAGACACCCAACACCCCTCCATTATCTCCAACAGCAGCAGCGGGCGAAGCATCTATGTGCAGCCTCGCGATAGTGAGGGTGGTAGCGGTAGAACAGGATCACGTTGATGACGAAGTTGCACAGGTATACCCTGCTGGCGTAGACCATGGTGGCCGTGACGGTGTGGTTGACCAGCAAGCCGGGCGCGTAGAACGCCGTGAGGTAGTAGAGCCAGCCAGGGACCAACAGCAGCACGAAGGTTGCCGACACACACGTCACCAGCGTGGTCATCTGCCCGCCCGGACACGGAGCGAGGGGGCGGTGTCGGTAGGTGGGAGGTGTGGGAGGGGGGAGGGACGTTAAATGGGGAAAAAATAAAGCGGGAGTGGAGTATGGACAAAGAATGTGCACACAACACCCAATGGATTTTGAAAATTATTAAAATTTAAAAACAAACAATACGACACGCATGAAGAAAATATTATATAAGTGTGTATATATGTATCAAAATTTGTACCTACTGTAAATCATTTTTATGTGAACCACACAACTAAAATTAATTGTTTACATAGCAGAAAATTAACCATGCTGTATCCAGACAAATATTTGCAAAACGAAAAGTCAAAACCTGAAATGCTTAGACCAATTAAATCTCTGGTGACAAAATATTGAGTCTTATTATCCATTAACAAATAAAATCTGTACATTTTGATAAGGCGAACCACATGTACCAATCAAAGAGTGTGATAGTTCAGGGCAGTAATTTTGAGTAAGAATGAAACTTAAAGAAAAAATCTAAGACACGTACATTATAATAAAAAGAGTAAAATCTTAATATACGTGCGCAAAACGAATTGAAAAATGTGAATTTCCATGTGTGCGTGCCCAAACCAAAAAATACAAACACCTCGAAACATGCAAGAAACAGATCAAGGCAATAAAACCCTTTAAAAACCATAGTAATAATCACAAGACGGAAGACAAACAACCTATAGAGACACTTATTTTCGATGATTGATAGATTAGTTTGCGAGGACGAGAGATGCAGATATAAAAACAACTTAAAAGAATACCAAAAATAATGTAAAAAGGAGAGTTTCTTAACACACCACACTTCTAATAATGACAAGGAACCTAAGCGCGGGATGAAAAAAAAAACAAAACAAAAAAAAACTCTCGGTGGTAGTTACTTCTTCTAAACCGAGATCCTAGCGATTGCTTAAATACGCCACACGCAGAACACCATAAGGTTGAAACCAAGGAATTTTTAAAACGGTCTCATGTCAAAGAGTTCAGCCGTTTTAGGCATACGTGTCTTGGCTAGAGATGAAGGCAGCTTAACTTATTTTCCGCAAAAAATCTTGAGAAGACTACCAAAAAAAAAAGTTATAAATTAGCTAGAATTTGTTTTAAGTCCATAATTTTTATGTTGCCACACAATGACATACTCTATTGGCGATTCAGGTTGTAAAAATGAAAGTAATGTATAAATCATAATTGCATTCTCCTAAATTATTAAGATAGAAAAAAGAATAAAGATAATTCAGCCCATGAGTTTTTGATAACAGAATAGTGTTCATCATGTAAGAACGGACGTGCATATGTGTGTACATTGTAATCTAATTGAAAAAAAAAAATGTTGAAACGAACATTAAAGAAAAAAATGGGTCAAATATGTAAGAGTTGAACAGGTTGCTGTGGGATGTATCTTCATGAAAATCATAAAAAAAAAGATTTTACAAATTTCACAATCCCTTTTCTGGATTAGGTTTGTATTTATATGTGAATATTGAGGTAAGATGTACTTAAGTAAACTTGTGTTCACAAGATAAGAAGCGATGAACTACAATGGTATTTATAAAAACAAAACAAAGCACCTTATACAAGATAAAACCGCAGGCACTTTATAGAGAGAATAACCGTCCATTAACTTCAAAATGTAGATTGTAGCAAAGTTGTGCACGCTAACGAGTACTCTTGATAGTCTCTGTGCACATTTGTCACCATCAATATCCCAAATATTTAACAGTTAGGCTATCTACATTGTCGATACTTAGATATTAATGCCATGAGCGCTTTTACTTGTAAAGAAAGCGAGCCTTGATAAAAGAATTAATCAGAAATAGTACCTCTGAGGCAGTGCCACAAATATTCAAATCTAATTACCAAGGAACCCACAGGGTATAGGGAAATTCCTTATTTTTTTTTAAGACTTTTCAGCTAAAGGTTTCAGTAAGTTTTAGCTCCAACTGGAGAGACAGTATCAACTTATGTCTTCTAAAATTAACCAAAACCAACAACACCTGAAGCAAAATAAAACGAACAAAACAAACGAATCGGCCTCTAAAGTATTTAGTGTAATATGATAAATAAACACACACAAAAGACGTCAAAGCACACAAACGCACAAAACAAAAACAAATGTACCAACACAAATCCAACAAAAAGAGGACATTTGCATTACCTTACATGATCTATACTTTTGTCTGTCATGGCTAGAAAACATGAATTTTCGAAGACATGTTTAGATCTAGATCTAGTTTTCCACCAACCTATTTTGATATAAATAATGAGTGACGATGAAGAAACCAAGCAAAGAAAACTATCCGGTAAAAACAATGATGTCGGCTGAGAAAGCTTCTTTATGATGCGTTTCTTAGTAATATTAAGCTAAAAAGCAATCGGGAAATGACTTGAGAATCAGAGACTTTGACTCGTTTTTTTGCACCGAAAAAGAAAACAACCCCACTCACTGCTCACTGTTCCAGGGCTTGGAATCAATTACTGTTGTCGTGCTTGCAAATATATGATACGAGATCAATTACCAGATTTTTACGGTACATGTACTTGCTTCTTCTAAATATGACAGGGCGAACACTGTTATAAATAATACTCTCTTTCGTTTGAGGAATATTTAAATCTTATAAACAGATAGGTTTTAAAGAAGCCACAGAGAATACAGTAAATGTACCGAGTACTGAGAACAAGAGATGAGAAGAAAAAGAAGAAACGAAGTTACAGTGATTATGTCATTTCAAATTAAAAAATATTATACCGCTACTTGCAAGAAGATCAACTTAGCAGCTTGCAAGAGCACCAATATCGCACCAGATCCAGCTTACCTGCCTCTCCCTAGCGAAACGCTTGCCTGTGCTACTACACATGGACTTTCCCGAAGACGTTAGTCCTTTCCTCTGCCTGGACTTGGCCTTGCGGCGCACCTGTGACCTCCACTTCTTCATGAAGGAGCCGGTCGGCAAGTCCTCCTCAATCTCATCCTCGTCTCGCGTGCACCAGCCAGTTCCGGAATCAATGCTGTTGGTATGTTTTAAACTTTTCAAACTAGGGGGCTGTTTCCGCGAAGGAACCGTTAGGTTTTGCCCGAGAGAACCCTGTGGCTTTTTGTCGCACGGAGCTTTATTTGGCCTTGATGGTGTTGGAATCGATTTTTCAGGCTTATGGTTTGTCTCTTCAGGGACAAGAAGGGGTTGCTGGATGTCTAGGGAATTTATTACGTTCTTTGGGGAGGCGACGATGACACTCGTGGGATCAAGATCAATCTTATCCACAGTGTCCAATACCGATTCGACTTTGGCCACAGATGGTAATGTTCGATCTACTTTTAGCACCTGATCTTCCAAACCGAGATGTTGGATTGTCTCTAAGTTTACTGTACCCCCTAGTAGTGGACTCTGCGCATTGTTGGTACAGTTTTGAACCTCCAAAACCTCTTGGATTTGCGGAGATACATGAGTTTTGGTGCGAGCACTGGCGCGGAAAGCGCGAATACGCAAAGGGTTTATGTACACAAGGCCATCTACACTAATGCTTCGTTTGAACTCCAAAGGACTAGATTGTTTATAAGCTGTGATATCAGAATCATGCCCCGGGCTAAATGCAGTTCTTGATTGGTTTGAAACTACGGAGTTTGGGCAGTGGCAATGTGGAACAACTGAGACGCCTGGTGCATTGGTCTCAGGTTCGGACTGGAGTGAGCACGGCAGAGGCTGCGATCTGCTGTGTTTCAGGACAGAAGTTCTAACAAGCCGAACACCACCCGCACCCACTGAATACTCAACAAAGGAATGCTTTAGGTTGTCCATAGACAAAATACTGCATGGTTCTGTGTCTTCGAAAAGTGACAATTTACTATCAAGCACATTGGGTCCCACAGTTTCACTCGTCCCATCAAAGTTAATTGGTTTCTCTCTGAGAAATTCTATTTTATTTACCTCTATATTGCACGGACATGACATTTTACTTTGATCTCGAGTTTTCAGTACAGGGTTTATTTCCAGGAGTTTGTTGTTTTGACTTTTCAATTCACCATTCTGAGCTTGTGATAGAAGATTTTCCAGATAGAAAGAGACGGGCACATCAGCCGAGGGAGTCGGCTCTTCTTCTGTTGAAGGCCAAGAAGCACTCGTCAGGCTCAGTAAGGTCAGTTTGGTCTCGCCCACACCAACGTTGTTTTGTTGCGCTGGATGTACTGCTGAAACGGAGCTATCGTTCATTTCGTCTTTTCGTAGAAATGCCTCATGATTTTCAGAAGCGCTAGGTGCAGTGTTTTCTTTCTCCTGCGTTTTACTGTTAACTTTATCGTGGGAAATCATATGATCATCGCCATATTCATTGGTTTTTACTGGCACTGTTTGGTTCTTCTCTACCAAAGAATCGTCGGAGTTCAAGCTCAGATTACTTCTATTTAAGCAATGGGTATTAGTAAGAGCAAACTGTTCATTGATCTCAGTCTGCATTGAGGACTTAGTGAATGATTTACTATCGTGCCTTCCACAACAAAACCCACCCCGAACAGCTTTGATTAGTCTTGAAACAAGCCTGTTACAGGGAGAACCTCTGGATTCTGTTTGGTGAGATTCCTCTGTCTCCTCAACATGCTCGCTCTTAGTTAGCGTGTGAAGTCCGTTGTTTTCCATAAGTCTCTGTTTGGCTTTTACTTTTACAAAAATTTGTTTGCAAACATTCCAGTAGGCAAACGTTACTAAAATAAAACTGATCACAAAACCAAAAAAAATCAGAGTGAAGTAAACTTTCCGGCTCGTTTCAAACCCGCGTGGGTCGAACATTCCGCAGGCGTCGCTGTGGAAACTCTCCAGAGACGGGTAGACACAGATCAGCGCGCTAGAGATCACGCTCAGGAGACATGCATAGGGCGCCATTTTTGGTGTCAGGGTTGGGAGCCGTGAGTTGCATATCTTCACGTAGCGGTCGATGGCTATTGCCGTGAGGTAGTGACAGCTGGACAGCATGGCCGTGAGCTGGAGCCAGTGCTCTATGCCGCAGAGAGGCCCTCTCATCCACGGCGCGTTAATCTGGAGCTCGTAACGTAAGTGCAGGAGGGGGGACAGCAGGCACACGGTGCAGTCTGTGACGCTCATGAACAGGATGAACCAGTCACACGTGTTCTTGGACTTGGTGCGGCCGTAGACCAGGGCGATGAGGATGTTCCCGGGCACTCCGATCACGAGGATGAGCAGCAGGTAAGTGACATACACATAGCGCAGCGGGTCCGGCAGCGCTACAGGGCTGAAGATGAAGGTCTCAGGGTCCGGGGACTGGGCGCCCTCGGGCCCTTCGCTCGAGTTAGCCGACATCGATACAGGGTATCTGAGCTGCTTGTCAAGGCAGGGCGTTTTCTACGCCCATACTGATTTCCCTGGAATAGAGAGAATAACAAATATGAGTGTGATGGGAGGGTGAAGAACCAAAAATAATCGAGAACTGCTTTGAGTGGAGTGAGCTAAGGTCGTTCGTGCTTTGATCTCTTTTAGACTGCCTCGGGTAATCCTACACGAATGCAGGCGAAGACTAAATAGTAAGGCTAGAAGAAACATGTGCCCTATCCTATTTCCGTCTGTATAGAAACGACTATTCATCTATTTCTTGGTTTTCTATTTCCTGGAAATATTATTTTGCGAGAGAAAATACAACAGAAATCTCTTTTGAAAGGGAACAGAAAACAAATACACACACACACACACACACACACACAGCGAGCTAGCGAGCTAGAGACTGAGAGAGAGAGAGAGAGAGAGAGAGAGAGAGAGAGAGAGAGAGAGAGAGAAAGAGAGAGATAAAGGAGATACAAACAGAGAGGTAGAAGAAGAGATAAAGATAGATAGGTAGATAGATAGATAGATAGAGAGAGAAAGAGAGACTGACAGACAGATAACCCGACACACACACACACACACACAACAAACAACTATGCTAAGAAAAATTTAAGCCAATGAATGGAAGTAGAAATAACACAAGTTATTAATACAGGTGTAGAATTGCGTATTGAGTAAAACGAGATTGACGAGTAGTAGAAAAGGACAAAAGATGCTGAAAATTCTGCGAGGATATTTTGAGAAAACGCCGTAAACGCGAAAATAGAGGCATCGAGATGAAAAGGACCCAAGGAAAATGAAATAAAACTGCGTGCGTCGTGCAAGAGTCTTGGCCAAGCCAAACAAATGGTCGGGCCAATCGATTTCCATCTGAAGAAGCCCGCCTGACAGAACGGGATTCCCCAGTCAGAATTGTAAGCCACGTGATCAGGTCGCAACCAGAGCGCATCCCGCGGCTGGCCATCTGATCCTCAACTTCTGACCCTTCCCATTGAACCCTGAAAGAGGTTCTTTTCCTTATTGCTCTAAGACTGCTCAGGGTTGAAAAATAAAAGAAAGAAAACCAACGTAAATTCTTCATAATAAAGTTAATAAAAATAAAGACTCGACTCGGCATGAAGATTGATTGAAAAAGATCAAAGGCCTTGAACTGGAGTTTCAATAAAAGACATTCAATTTTAAGCTTTTGTTAGCTGATCACATGGGTTAAAAGAAACGGTTGAATGAGAACGCCCAAGTATAAAATCAACAAACAATGAGGCGTCTCTGCAATAAACGCGATTGGCAAAATATTGCAGACTCATTCTATGGATTGTTCCTGGAGTGAAATTAAAATGAACATTTTTATGCTCGTTTGTTGCTGTTTTCTTCTCTTTACTGATGTATGCTGACCATATAAATATAAAAAAAGAGATTATCATTTTAATAATAACTTAAAATTTCATTATAAAAGGCAGAAAAAGAAAAACTAAAGACAGAAAGGCATGTCTGTTCTTTATAGCGCAGCTGTCCACTGTTGAACCGGAGAGTTCAAACGGATTCTCGCCAACTCGCACCGTCTTGTTGCCCGTCCCACTTGTATTGTGCTGTACAGTTTGACTTTTATTTGTCCTAAAAAGTGCAATGGACGATGAAAAAACTTTCCTAAGCAACTAATTCTCAATTACAAAGACGCTATTGTCGAATTATGTTTTGATAACACAATGACAATTTTCGTCTTTTTTATACAGATTTATTAAACAAAACTATGCTCGGTTGTTTCTGTTTCCGTCACTTTCCGGCTGCTCATATGAATATAGAATTATATTGAATGATTTAAAAATAAAAACCAAAGGGAGAAGGAAATGTTCACCGTAAAGCGTATCTGCCCATGGCCCACCATTAAACCTGATCGTTGAAATGGACCCTCGCCAACTCGCACCGAGAGATGCAAGTCCCATGTGTATTACGCTACACAGACAGTACTACTCTGGAACATCTCGCTCCTATCTCGGTCCAACATTGGGGAATTTGTTAACACCATTATTGAGTACATCTCATCATCTATAATATGTTCTGTAAGACTTTTCTTCGACAAAAAGCCCTCAAATACTTAGGCATAGCACTTAATTTTATTTGCTTATAAGTGTTATGAAGGTTAATACTTTTTTTTCTTGGCAACCTATACTCAATAAGTACGAATACGTAAATTTAAAAATTATGTTTTGATAACTGAATGACAATATTATTTTTATTTAAAGACTTATTGAACAAAACTATGCCCGTTTGTTGATGTTTACCTTAATTTACTTTTGAATGTTGCTCATATATGAACTTATAAAAAATGATTCGAAATAAAAGCTAAAAGACGAAAGAAATGCCTGTCCTGTGTAAAGCGCGGTTGCCCACCGTTAAACCCGAGCATTAAAACGGATTCTTGATATTTATGAATACTTCTTAATGTCGAAAGCGGTCGAAACCTTTTGAAACCCATTGAAACATATCAAAACCTGCCGAAACCCTTTACTGCTTTTTGTCGAAACCCGTTGAAATCCGCCGAAACCCATCTAGAGCTGACGAAATATGTCGAAAATAGACGAAATTTTACGAAACCCAATGAAACCATAAATCGTAAACCTCAAGACCGCTTGCTCGGGATTTTGGTTTTACGTATACGCTATAATTTGTTAGTTTGATCGCTTTGCATGCTGATTTCTTAATTTAAATATGCAAGAAAATTTTTTCAAAGATTTAATCGGTAAAAAAAAAGGTACAGCACCACTATGTCCACAAAAGAAGACATTGAAATGCCAGTTTTCGACATAATTTAAATGCATTCCTGAGTTATTTATCACTTTTCCGAAATGTTAGAGGTAAAGTAAAAGCAAACTTGATCTGAATCAATATTGAAATAACTTAAAAAGTAACAGCAATTTTAACATGAGTCATTTGCTAAGCTGTATTACGGACGGCGTGCAGATCAGAAATACCAGGACAAAACCCATCAGTAGTGGACCAAGTCCGACAAGTTGATTTGCCGATAGTTGGATCGAACTGGGCCCCTCCCAACTGGGAACCCAATGTCCGACAACCTGCAACAGCTTCCCACCTTCCCCCCCGCCAATATTTAAGCAGACCATTTTTCTTTAAAGCAAATCCAAGAACAAAAGCAAAACAGACAGTAGGTGATTGTGGATGCAGTCATAAATGAAAAAAAGCAATACCTACTTATGAACGTACTTTTCGAAATTGACTCTGAACAACAAAAAGTTGTAATTATTATAACAAGCTTCAAGTTTGCATTTATTTGCACACCTCTTTAAATTTATTTCAAATTCACTTGGATTTGTTGCGATCGCGCCCTTTTTTCAAACAGACAGTGTGTGTTTTTTTTTGTTTGGTTGATAGGAATTCCTTACTTTGTCTGAAAGATTTACTTGGAATTTTTTTCTTAGATGGCGGGTGTTCAGCAATCAGGAAATGACGCGCGGGTTGTATTTTAGAGGGCCCTTTCCTCTTCACTTGTGACTACATGATGCCAAATATGAAAAATTAATAGGAATGTCCATTGTGTACATCACCAAGACTGAGTGTCTCATTGACATAAAGAACAATGCTTTGTGCTGTGTATGATGTACAGCGAACGTTTCCAAAATCAGTGTTTTTTTTAAATATAGGATTATACTCTCTGTCTTTCAATACGTTCGTATTGTTTTCTGAACGAAAGAACACACACACACACTCACACACACACACACACACTTTGCATTTCCTCAACTGAAGTTCATTGATATTGTACCCGTGTTATTTGATTTTTTCTTGTCTACCTTTTGCACCACACGCCTAGTATTTGTTTCGCGGCCGATCTTCTAAGTCGCAATCGATGCGCACTTTGGCTGCCTTTCGGATTTTTAGTTTGCAATTCAAAAAGAACTGCAAACTTGCTTTAGACTGGTCCGAGCCACTGACAACTTTCTGTGTTTGTCTGACCATGGGGGGCAATTGATTACGAAAAGACATTTCGAGGTGCTATTGATACAGGGGGCTAGCGTGACGCGTGCTTACTCTATTTCTTCATTGAAATTAAGGCGGTTGATCAATCTTCAGAGTTTTCACTTAGGTTTAAAGAGGGGAGCTTTCGTCTTAATTATCCCGTTCCACATTCGCTGAAGATTCGTCCCCGTGAAATCTCACTGGTGTAACTATAGGCATGAACATGAACATCAACTCATTGAACAGCCAAGATACACACTTTTGGTATGTTTGGTACATCATGTGTTTCTATGGAATGTCAGGATTTCTTTTGATAGGTGTTGAGAGATGTGAGAGTTTTTTTGTGTTATTTTTGTCCTTCCTAAGCCATTTTTAATCTTTTGAATCTTTCCATCCTTCTGAACACAAAGTTTTTTTTATTCAAGGGATCGCGACCCCAGGCGCCTCTGTCATCTTGACAATTCTAAACTTACTCTCTTCTTTGTAAGTTGTCAGGATTGTTTATAGCTATTTTAAGTGCTTCTACTCCCCCTCTACTCCTCTTCATTAAAGCCATTATCGTTATCATCATAATGAACTCCAGCTTTGTCGCCAGAAGCAGAGTAGAGAGTACTAAAACATATCCTTATCAACAGCTACATGATCATTTTTCATACCTTCAACAAGAGGAGCTGCAGCAGCAGTCATTTGGTCAACAAGGACATTAGAAGTTTTAGCCTAAAACTCTAAACCGGGTCGTTTTTTCTGAAAATGGATAATAAAATAAAGTGTCATGCCGAAGTAATTTCGGGTTATTTGTCGAAATGTTATATTTTATGCTGAGATGTACTTGATAATGGTTTTAATATTATTTTTTATTATTTAAAAAAGCGTTATATGAACGCCACACTTTTTTTTGTGTGTGGACAATAATCCTAGTGTTCAAAATATGATAACCAAGTGACAATAATATTGTTTAAACACTTTTAGACTGCCCTCAAGGCATGGTTTTCTTTCATAATTTACCCATGGCTATACTTAAGTGTCTGTAAATTGTACTTTGACAATAGTTGTTACATCATCCGCATGAATGTACAACAACAACAACAACAACATAAACAATAGAAGAAGAAGACGAAGAAGAAGGAGGAAAAAAAGGAGAAGAAGATAAACAAGTAGATAGAACGTTAATAAGGACTACATTTTTAACACTCTTTTTTGTACCCAAGTCAGATCCGTTGTGAACTTAGCAAGGCATAAGTGAGTAACCTTTTGACCGATAGAATAATCCGTAAGGTAACTCCTCTTCCTGCCCAACTAGAACCTTCATAGATAATTCATCCTGCTTGCTATGTCTAACGTTGGACATGCCTTTTCTTGCCTCGGGCGAAACACTTATAAATCTCTGATGTGATGTCTACAAAGGAGCTGAATTACCCTCAGTCCAATTAGAAAGCCATTTTCCTGTTCTTAGGAGATTTCGAGTCAAAGTAAAAAAGTACAGAAACACATTATCGCCGTCACGCCGAGTTCTATGGGTGAAAACAGCTTGAGCCCAGGTAGAAATTTGTTTTACTTTATCCTGGTCGCTACTCGTTGTCTAAGCTTATGATTTTTATCAATTATTCTGACCAAACATATGTTATAAGTAATATGGATTTTTCAACACAATTTTAACGAACACGGACACACGATTCATTATTTTAGAGATTAGAATGCACCTTGTCGAAGGTTTGGCATTACATTTCGCAATGTTAAAACAGGTTTTAAATATCAAAAGTAAGATTTAAACTGTTCCCAAAACCGTAGATCCATATGTTGTTTTTTACCTGTAAATCATATCGGGTTAAAACTCTTCGTTTTCACACCACTGCTCTATTCAACTTTGTCAATAACAGAGTGAATAATGACATGTAGCCGCAGCTCAACTAAATCGCTGTTTGATTTAAAACCATTTTAAAAATCAAAATAGATACATCCACTTTAACAATCTTTAAGGATCAATGTGGGTTAGAAATTTCTATCAGGCAACGATGACTTTTACAAGTAAAAAAAAACAAAATATGAAAGGTAAAGGCTAGGAAAATATAATTATATAACAACATACCTCCACTGAGACCAGCGGTTAGGGAACGCGATTGGGAGTGTAAAGTGGCGGTGTATAGGCTAAACACGTAAACACGTTAGGGTCATAGAACGTTGGGAGATATGAACATACTGTCTTTTATTTTATAAGTTTAGCGTAGGATTAGTCTCTACCATTTCCATAGTTAGTAATTTAGTGTCATACATGTACGCGAGAGAACCGCCTTAGATATACTGCAAAAGTAACTATTCTACACAATTATTTGAAAAAAAATTACACATTTTCGGTATCTAATGATCATCTGTTGGGGCCATAAGACCAATTTTACCATTCCGTCCTACGATTCTAAAGCCAATTAATATGTAAAATGGAATATTCTATGATTGTTCAAAAAGTCCATCACATACATTCCAATTTTTCAAATAATTTCAGACAAAATCTCTCAGGTGAAAATAATTATTTTGTGATGGAAAATTAAGATATCAGGAACTCCCCTTTTTGGTACAATTTTAATCTTTTTACTAGCCAACATTGTATGAAATGCAAAATTACTGCATAACTATGCATATAGCTGTAGAAAAACTCGATTCTTGCACCAGAGCAAGCGGGATAGTTAAAGCCAAGACTCCAGCCAATTTCATTAGCATAACTATAAGATATCAAGTTCTTACTGCTGGAACATAATACATTCCCTTGCTACGAAAACTCTTTTTGGCTAATTACGAGAAAGAATAATGGAAAATCCCCATTTGAACTAAGTTACCAAGAACTCATAAGAGTAAGTACTGACATTATATTTAAAAATCATCTTTGAACTGAAATTAACAGATACCCACCGAGGTTCCTATTGGAAGTGCTATACATTCAACATTTACCTTGAGTTACGGTTTTAATTCATTCTTAAAGCTAAGGATAAGTGAATCTATTTAAAAAAGAAGACATGTGGCAATTATGTCCAGAATTAATACCTTATCTTATATCTGTGCTGTGCGTTCTCTGTCTGACACAATTAAATTGTTACGAGCAGGGACAAACCAACGAATCTTCAAACACCACGAGAGATGATGCTTCGAAAACTTTCTGCAAAAATCTATTATGGCTCAAACATCATATCGGAATTTAAAAAAAAACAATGCTACCTGGTTTATAATTCATTTCCAAGCAAATGAAATGATAACATTAATTGTCAGCCCAGTCGTGAAATGGTCCATCTCATGTCCAAACAGTTAGATATTATAGTGTTTTACACATGAAACAACGAAAGGGAGAATTGAAAAAAAAAATACTGAGCAGACCCAAAGTTTTGCTGCTGGAAAAGAAATTAGCGACATTACACTACAGCCACACGACGAGACTCGGCTCCAAAGACATCCTACAAGGGTACAAAGTGAGTCCAAAATGGTATTGCACCATCCGAGCCAGAGCTGGAGACTGGTATAAAAGAAAAAAAGGAAAGTTGGTCCGCAGTAGTCTCAGTTTAAAATAAAAAGGACGGCCATGAGAAAAGGGCACACTAAGTTACAGTAGAATCGTGGAATTGGATGCAGACCAATGATTCACACCAACCATTCTGGCTTTATTTTTACACCAACCATTCCGGCTTTATTTTTACACCAACCATTCTGGCTTTATTTTTACACCAACCATTCCGGCTTTATTTTTTATCTCTCCCGTTTCTTGCTTCTTATTACTTAGACTTCACTTTTATTTAAAAACATAATACATTAAAACCTAAGGAAAAAAACATAACTCACTGTTTTGTAATTTCCATTTTATCCGTTTTTATGAGGGTTGACGTAATAATTATACCTAGCAAGATCCGTATTATACAAATCATCTTAAGCTATGCGATAAAGAGGTCTAAAGACTAGCTGTTAGCTACCGCTTCGTCCAAAGGAAAGAAATGCACTATTACGCAAACATAAAGCATTGATTCTTAAAATGAAGATACTTTGGGTATTAAGGCAGCAAAGCGGAAAACAAAAAACAAAACACACAGACACACACAAAACAACAGCAATCACACAAGAAAATTAAATAAAAATAATAAAAAAACACCAAGAAAATATTTCCGGTGGATCACCAGCGCTACATCAACTGACTGTTATTTTTCGACTTCACTTGGACACTGTAATAATGGAGGCAGCTGTTCTCTCACGTCTTCTTGTTTTCTCAACTTCTCCTCTCTAAGCGGTCCAATACAATTGGTTTCCATATATGAAATCCCGTTTCTAATTGACGTATGAAGATAGTGGCTGTAGACCCACTTTTTTCTCGCTGTACTTTTAACGATCTAGCACCGTCGTAGTATCATTATAGAATACATAATAAAGTGTCTGTGTTTTATCTCAAGAATCAAGGATGAGCGCGTAATTCTAGTACAACATGTTTCAAATAACTAACCTAGTCTTAAATAATACCAGTGGCATGATAATGCTACTGTTTAGTTTTCTATCAATTAGAAACGGGATTTCATATATAAACCGAAGGCTAAGGAAACATCAAGTTTACTTATAAGCATCAGACATAACAACAACATCATCAACAACAACAACAACAACAATAATAAAAGAGAAAGAGGAACCGTAATTATTCGTCAATGCTGTTTTGCACATTAGCTTTAAAAAGGAGTTTTTAGTACAAGTTGGGTCGGAATAATTAATAAATTATTTAACATAGATAGACCGAATACAAAAAGATAGTTAATTAAATATAGTATTTTTGAGAGAATGCAGCAATGTTAAATAAACTACTTAATTTAAAGGTATAGACAGTGAAAAGGATAATATAAGTTAAGGGTAAAGAAAGAATTGCAACCATAGACAGTACTGAGGGAAAATAATCAAATCAAAAAATAAGGAGAAAATTTATGGATTAAAATTGAGGAAAAGTGAGTTGAGAGAGAGAGAGAGAGAGAGAGAGAGAGAGAGAGAGAGAGAGAGAGAGAGAGAAAGTTTGTTATACGGCACGCCAGCACAGTAACGGATATATTAAGAGAGAGAAGAGGATGACAATATAGACTGTTAAAAGAGATTTCAGTAGGAAGAGAGAAGATGGATAAAAAGAAAGTCACGTCGATGTACTTTAAGACTGAGAATGATGGCTTAATGGATAGATAGGTAGATATCACAAGTAATCGGAAAATAGGAAATTATGAGTAAGTAAAGAGCAGCAATAAAGGAGAAAAAATACTATGAGAAAGATGCAAAGACGTATTTGGGTGAACAAAAGAGTGGGCGCTGTCAGACAGACAATCAGATAGCTGGAAAGGCGCGTGAAGAAATACTGGCCATATATTTGTTTTTTCCCAAAATTAAGTTGCTTATCAATGGAGGCATAGGCGTCTTCGTGAAAAGAATTGCAAACCACGGAGGAAGCATAAATGATGAAAAAAAGAAATAATACTTGTTGGATTAACTTCGGCAAAATGATTCGATTCTTTTCCCTTGCGATCGGATAACCGTGAGCAGTGAAGAAAGCTAAAGCCTTATGTGCTGTTGTGATAAACTTTTATTATGAATTAGATCGCTGAGTCTTTAATAGAAGGACACACATTACAAGTGAATAATTTTTGGGGGAAAACTTGGTTCAGTCCCGTTTAGAAAATATGAGCTATAATACTTTTTGGTTAATTTTGTCGCCTCTTTTTTAATATTAATGTCGGTGTAAAGTAAACGAAAAAAGATAAGACCAAATAACGTAAATACTCCTTATTTAAATCCAAACAAATAAAACATGCGTTGTACAATATCTGGGAAATTAACTCTTGAACTGATTAAAATAACAAGAACTGTAAAGCTCTTTGTTTTTTTTTTAAGGCGATGAGTGCGGTGGAATTATTTTAGATCGTACTGCGCTCGAATCTAAACGGGCAGGTAGTTGTGAGGTTCAGCTCGTTTAGTCGTTTAGCAGGATGAGCAGAGGGTGAGCTCTAGGAAATAATTATTATGAAGCTAGTTAACGAATCATCCTGACATCTCATACGCGCGAGGATACCAGATAATCTCGCATACATGTTAATTAAATTAGATTACCCATATGGTTGAGCTAGGTCGAGGCATGCGCGCTAGCTTTTTAATTTCAAAATAATTATTCCATTAAAAACGACATGTTAATGTTTATGCATATATCAACAGGAACCGGTTCATTGCTCCTTATGGTTGGTCTATTAACGAAATCTATTACAATTTCTTGGCTTTCTCTTAGTTATGTCTGTCGATTTAGGGGTTGTGCCAGCCTTGTTTTTTGTTTATTCTGTCTCTCTCTCCTACTCTGTTTTCTCTCTGCCTATCTGTCTTTCTGTCTGTCACTCTGCCTATCTATCTCTCTGTCTGCCGGTATCTCTCTGTCTCTCTGTTTCTCTGTCTCTCTCTGTCTCAGTCTGTCTGTCTGTCTGTCTGTCTATCTCTCTGTCTGTTTGTCTGCATGTCTGTCTGTCTGTCTGTCTGCCTGTCTGTCTGTTGGTCTATCGTTCTGTATATATATCTCTCTCTCTGTCTCTCTTTTCCCATATCTCTGTTTTGAGTAAACACTTTGTAAAAAGCAGAGGGCGAAAGAAAGAGAAATTGAAAAGCATAAACAATATAGTACACGAATTAAAAATACTATCTGGAAATTACCTTCACATCTAGATGTACACTACTACATATTCTCAGGAGTCTACCATTTATCAAAAGAGTGGCGCTTTTTATCCTTGAATCTTTCCCCAGAGACATCCACTTGTCCGCTTGATGCTCATGTTTCATTCTTCTGGTTTTAAGGGCAGTCTGCGTTCCAACATTCCATCTCGTTAGCTTACCTCCCTTTGGTCAAATACAAAATTGCACATTCCAACTCCAGACAAATGAACATGTTAATAAGGATGGAGAGAAAAAATCTATGCTTTTTGCCATCTGTTTTCTATATTTTATGTTTCGAGCACACGATAGAATAATCTGCCATATTTGTGCCACCCCACACGACTTGAGTAACGCTTTCCTTCTTTCTACAAGAAATTTAAGCACGATTGTTTATTAAACCGTAATGTGATGGATTTCAAAGACATTGATTGTGCATGAGTAACACTGCCCCCCCTCCCCCCATCGCCCCCTTCACCTTCACAAAAATACTGTAATATGAGTTGCATATGGTAAAGTAAGGCTAAACATTACGTTGGTTCGTGAATAATGTCCTTACTTATTCCAACAAAAATGTCAGTATTTTTAGAAAAAAAAAAAATTGGACTTAACAAAAAGAAAACAAAAATATGTAATACTAATAAAACACATTTCTAGAGGATATATGATTTCGCTCTGTTGGGAGACACCAGTCTTGTTCAGCAAGCAGAAACGTCTTAACTTCAATGCTATCTTTTAAATTCTATAATGTGCACTGAGTTGCATGCGCTTTGTTGCTTGTTAAGCTAACGAAAACCCACGGTGTTTGATGAAAATGCCTTTGCTTCAACCCTAAGTAGAACTCAAGACTTCTAACTGATTCTTGGTGACATCAGATTTCACAATTTGATGTGATATCTATTTAACGATCAGGAACGTTTCAAAATGTCTTACATAATAATATTTTTCGATGTACATAATTTCTATCTGTGCGTTATATATCCCCATATAAGATTCTTCGAGAAATTTTATGTTCTCGTAAAAAACCTACGTCTATTTCAAATATCACACAACTCTAAGCCTTGCATACAAAGCGAAATCGTGAGATTGCCACACAATTATTAATTTAAATTATCATTGCTCAAACATATTTCTTGTCTTAAAGAAAAAGTTAATTAGATTTAGATTAGGTTTCTACAAATCAGTTTGGGACACAGTTTGACACGATAACCGAGTAAGTACGGAAAGCGAGTTTTGTTTTTTTTCCTTTTTTTAAAGAGTCTGTGTAGAAAACATTGGGTTTCAAATACGAGAGACAAAACAAATGGTAAGATGGAGATAGATAGATAGATAGATAGATAGATAGATAGATAGATAGATAGATAGATAGATAGATAGATAGATAGATAGATAGATAGAAATTGATAGATATATAAAAAAGAGACATTGATACAAAAACAAAGAGATAAAGCGAAAGATAATAAATGAACTATAATGTAAATATTTTAAAGTACTTACACGGATCAGAGAGAACTCCGAGAGCAGACTAAACAATACAGGCACAACAATTCATCAGCCCTGATCGAAAACAAGCGGTAACCATGATTTGCACTGAGCATTTCTCTGTTAATTGTTCTTGTAATACATTAGTGACGTAACTGTTTAGCAAAGGCAAAGTCAAACAACGCAAATGTTTCAAAGTAAGTACAATGGAATGACATGACTGTTGGTTTAGTATAATATTGACAGATATTTCGTCATTCTCGGAGTATATCTGTACTACAGCTGCTACCTCTATCACAGGAGACAGAACTCTTAGTACACAGAGAGTACACTTCGATGCTCTATGTAAAGAATATACAAACAGCTGCAACAAACATTGGGGGAAAAAAGGGGGTTGGGGAGGAGGGGAGTTTAGAGGATTGTTTATCATCAGTGCGATTCTCTTTACCTCTACGTGCGGTTTTCAATGTATCTGCCTATCTTTTTATCGCCTTCAAGTAATTGGTTTATCATTATATTTATCAAGACTAATAAACTCCACCCTCAATGTTCATGCATCGTATCTTTTGGGGTTTTTTCTATAATATTTATTTTGATTTACAATATTATAAAATTTGATCATAAAGCGAGCAGAAATTTATCGTCCCTGACAAACATACAGAACTAATTACTTTGTATGACTTTATGAGCTGCTCTCTTCAACTAATCTGGTCAGTCTGCACAAGCCCCCCTGCTCCATTTTATATCACATCCAACCATAGCGAAAAAAATCAAAATTTAACGTAGAAAACATCAAACAACAATAACAACATTATCAGCATCAACAACAACAACAACAACAACAACAACAACAACAACAACAACAACAACAACAACAACAACAACAACAACAACAATAACAACAACAACAACAATCACCTCACCAAGAAGTATGTAGGCCTACCGAGAGTACACTTTCAATAAGATTACATTCACAAAATACATATTACATATACTTTGAGGCAACGACTTTTCACCCAGGTTGCGGGAAACCATCGATATCCATCGCAACATGACTCGCCTTCGCCTCATTACATGACGGTTATTTACGCACAAAGTTACGGCCGATTTACAAAGTAAATTGTTACCCCTGTTGGTAGATGATATGGAGGTCTGTGACGGGGCGGGCTGGATGCCCTGTTTAAATTATAGACCATATAAATCAACTGAATGTTTTTACTACACAGTAAAAGACTGTGTGATAAACTACACACAAATATATAGATTTACTAGATAAAAAAATTGAATGCGAACCTATCCAATAAATTTCTCTCTCATGCAAAAGTCACACAAATTGATTTTAGAAAGCATATTTTACATGTAATTCAATCATTGTGTTTTCGCATAGCTACGTAAATCGTTGGTGTAGGGAATCCATCAAATGAAAGTACTTTAAAAATTAAATTAAAAAAGCTGCTTCATTTGATACGATTTCAACCTGCTCGTGGATGTTACTAAACGCTCGCAGCGATGACACGTACAAAAAAACAAACAACAAAAAACAAAATTTTTAGTAACCATAAACGGCGCACCGGCTTCCAACGTAGGAGGTCCGTGGTTCGAGCCTTGTTTGGTGATGTCGCCCTCTACTGGTTGGGTCGGTGTCAGTCTAATGTAACTGGCTGAGACAGGAGTCATGGTTTCCCCGCCCTGCCTCGTGTGTCGCAGCACGTACAATTGTCAGACGTCTGTCTTGGGGTCCGTCCACAATATAGCATATATGTTCCCTATGTTGGACGTTAAATCAACTTAACAACATCTCTACCTTGACTTTTGTGTGTGCACCTACAGTCCTTGGCACCTACATAACATTTAGACGGGTGTCTAGAAATTCATTAAGATTCAGCCTCAATCATTTCTTTTAATAAATCTTTATGAAGCAGAATTGAGCAAAAATAAAAAAATCGACACTTTAATAAAAAATGTCTATATCCTTACACACGAATAAAAGCTTAGACTCTTTTCCTTAACAGTACAAAAAACCTATAGCATTACTGCGAATGAACTATATCCTATTTGAAACCTCCAAAGAACGGAAAAGACATTAAAAATCATTGAAAAGGAACGTATTTCTTCGATTTGTAACCATGCTTTGAAGTAAATTTCATTCAAGAAATCACGAACATGAAAGAGGCAACATATACACGAAGAGCAATTAAGAGTCTGATGCCAATACAAGTATTTACAACAACGAAAAAAGATTAAGATACCCATTAAGTGCTTCTGTCGTCGAAGTTTGAAAAGGTGAACGAATTTGGGGCTGAAAATTTTAACCTACAATTATGTTACTCCTTATCTCTTTCTCTTCTTTACATCCTCATCTCGAGCTTCTAACTCCGAGCTCCCCTATCTTGCTTTGTTTGCCATGCCCACCATACGTCTATCACTTTTCCCGCTATTTCGCTTCATGTATCCTCCTTTTCTCTATTTTTTTCAGTGCCATTTGAATTCAATTTAAGGCAGGGATATATATTTTGGGACCAAAGTAATCAAAATAGGCAGTAGATCAAGTTGTAGTATCGTATATATTCATTTTTATGAAGGTTGGGTTCAAGAGAGGAAAGACGCCGGGTTGGGTTGTTGCTAGTCTGACTCCGAGGCCGAGCCACCGGCTGTTCCAGCATGGTTTTGTGTAAGCTGCTACCTGCATCACCAGAGACAATAGATTCTAACACTGCCAACGGAACAGCCTTCTAATACGCCCACAAAGTAAAACATCCGGGGTCAATTATAATATTTATATGATCGAAAAGGTGATGAAAAAACTGATAGGAATTCAAACGATTTTTCTTTATAGTAATAGCTTACAAGCAAAGGAATTCCTATTCATTTTAAATCAAGAACCCTGTCACTGAATGTAGGTGATAAAAGCATATTGCATAGCAGAGTTCACCCAACCGATAAGAACACTTTAGAGGGGAAAATCGGAAAATCATTGAGCCGTTGAATGAATTTTAGATTGATCAAGTCAACCAGATAAAAACAATACTGTCTAGTTCTAAATAGCCAGTCTTTTATGTGTATAAAGTGCATGTAGACATGCTAAACGTCAATCTTCTTTTTTAGGAAATCAATATCGGGACTAACACGCTGAACAGAATTGTGAGCAGATCTGGTGTTTATAACAGTACGTCATGTTTGTACCCCGCTTGCTCGTACGCTATGGGACCCCTGTTTTATAAAGTCTGAATGAACGTTATTTTATGGAATGCGAAAGTATACGATTTCAAGGGGGAAACATTCAATTGACAAAAAATGTATGTATTTTAATTCAAATTGAAAATAAAACCCCGCATACGATTGGGTTTAAATTGGATTTTTATTTTTAAAAGAGAGTGTTAAATGTTGACAATTTATTTATTCCACATAAGGCGGAGTGTAGCTTAAAGGCAGACACCAATCAAACACCAGCGCCTACTAGACCATCTTACTTTCTCTAGAAACATCTATCAAGCTTGCATTGTTAGATTTACTCTGCGACCCGAATGGATAGACGCATCAAGGCCGGGATAGAAACTTATTACCGTGAAATGACTTGTGGTAGGCATCTTTTCTATGGACAAACGCCAAAAAATAGGGCTTACTAAGTCTTAATAATGACAGTTTACTCTACGCATAATAGAGGGAAATACTGATACAAACAGCCTTCTTTTTACTTGATTCCTTAAAGGTTTTTTTGTACGGCAGCAGGCATTAATTTTGATAACAAGTTCCATTTAGATTCTTGCACAATCTTTTGTCTTTTCCGGGTTAGTAGTATTATTGGTGCTTTGTTGACGACGTTAGTAGAACCATTTCAAGGACGTTACATAACCCAGCTGTACCAATAAATATTTTATGGAAGATTGGATGAGAAACAGCACTGTGTGCTAGTGACACTGTTGTTGATTACAGATGTACTTGTTATGAATATCTAGGTTAACAGGGTAACCCTTCAGGTCTACTATTTTTTTTCAATTGCTAGTTTGACAATTTGTTTAGGGTTATGGTAAGCCCTGATACACTATTGCAGTTTTAAGTTCAATTGTTTAGTTTGTTCGTGACTAGGACTCTTTGTACTACTGAAACGTATTAATTATATTGTCAATTTGAACAGCTCGTAGATTAGTTACTTTGTAATGCTTTGACTAGATGTCCAGCTATGAAATTGAAATTATTGGACAGTTTTGAAGACAACATTACTGTAAGCAAACACGAGACATACCAAGATATACATAATCGAATAGTACATCAGATGTTATGTAGAAAAGATGCTGAACTTTTGAAAAAAACTCGGCCAAAAACCAAAAACAAAACATTGTGAGTTTTTAATTCTCTCTAACTCCTTTTTCCCGGTCCGTCTTTGTTTGTGTGTATTATGTAACATTTCGAGATTGCGGTTTTATGAAACCATTTTCTATTTAAAAAAAAAAGATTACAGAGGTGTGATTCCAGAAATTCTCAGACTTGTCTGTGCTGAACTTCCATATTATCTTTACAGGACCCATCTGGTTTCACAGTAAGTTAACATCCCCTAGCCATCCGCTACATTGTTGGGTAGCTCATGGCAACATCCAACTTAATAAACTACTTACATGGGAAATGGCAATGTGGATCTTCATATCTTGAATAATTATACCAAAATCAGATAATTTTTTACCCTGTAATTTCGAGGTTCAGCGCTGATTAAAGCGATTATCAGGAAAAACATATTCTTGTAACTATTGAAAACGTTCCTGACGATCGGATGCCACTGATTACAAAGCCTCGAACTGTGCAAATAAACTGCAAGAAAAATGCAAGTTTATTAATTTCATATATAAAAATGTGCAAATTTCGTAAAATAAAAAAAACCTTTTCTAGACGAAACATGACGTTTACATACCTGGCCACGATGTAGCTACTCCTTTGTAATGAAGTACAGGCTAAAGCCTAAAACATTTCTATTAGAAATAATATTTTCATTTTCTTTCCATCTATAGAAAACAAGTTGATAATGGCAGCCTTGAAGATTGTTTTTTTTAAATACCGCCACCCATTGCATTTCTTTTTTTTTTTGCAGTATAACACATAGCATCCGGCAACAAATTTACACTTATGTAAGACGGGAGCGGTGAAAGTTTGATCTCTATCTTGCCCTGATCGCCTCCTCGCCTCAAGTGTTTTCCACAACGAAATAACCGATACTCTCTTTATTACTAAGAGGCCAACAGCTGCAAACAGTAGCATAAATAACACAAAATCATTAGCTATCCTTCATTGTGCTGCTGTGGGGTTTAGCCGCGTGACCAACATGTAATGTTTGCCCATACATCTCATATTAAAAAAAATTATGACTGGGCTGTTATTGACAAAAGTAAACACCAAAGGATTGAAAAACAAGCAAATATACTGCAGCAGCACGCCAACAAGAAAGAACTAGTTAAACAAAATGTTCAGTCAAGTTATATAAAAACAACATTGGCATTTATTCTTCAATTCGTATTCTCAAAACTATTCTAGCGTTAAACACATAGTGCGAAAGTAGATAAAAAAGTATGTAAATATTTGTGAAGAGATTATCACTTACGGCGACAGATTGTGGAGCTGAACCAACCACATCTTAAATAGTGACCCAACAGACTGAGTATTCCTAACACTATTAGCACACCCCACTCTCCCAGCCTTGAATCTCCACACGCGCGCCGTGCGACTGCTCACTTTTCACGGTGTTGTTAGCAGCCACACAATATCGATCTTCATGACAGAAGGAAGGGTTACGCGCGTTGTGTTGTTGGAAAACTCTACCGAAACTAATTCCTCTGTATTAATAATTTACAACAGTAATCAAAAAGCTATTTATTCTTTGACAGAAACATGTTTTGATCTTTGCATGTTTCCTAGCAATTTTTAATTATTGAAAAAAGCTCAGAAAGAACTTCATGAAATGTAAGTAAATATTTAGATTCCAACGAGCTCGAGCTAACAATTAATCGGGAAGTCATGTTAGGCAAGGAGATTAGAAGGGACTGAATATCATGAAATGACTTATTAATGATACTTCTCTTGATGCGGGTGTTTTGTTGTTTATAAGCATTAACATTGGAAGCCTGTTTCAGGAAATAATATCCTCTTGTCTCTAACTAGTTACAGCACTTTAAATCTTTAGGATGCCATGAGCGAATTGTCCCTGCGATTCATTATAAGAAGATAGGTTTTCCTGTGTACAACTACAGACTGCTCATTACATATCTTGTATTCTTTCATGGTCGTGACATCGGCTTCGAGATGCCATAAAGAGAAACTGTTAACCTGGAAATAATAATATGCTCTTCTAAAAACTCATTTATCAAGAAAAAAAGAGTAATTATGTAAAACTTTTAAGGTAGGATTACAAATTTTCAAGCATGCAAATTAAGGAAAAAATAGTTTTCTACCCTGAAATGACCACAAACAAAATAACCCATCAGAGGAACAGGTGATGGTTTTCAATTTGGCAATTCAAACAGGAAAAAATGAAAATTGAATGAACAGAGTATTTAACTTTACATTTTCGTCATAAAACAAAAATCCCTTAAAACAAACTTAAAGACCTATGTTTAATAAAAGCGAGCTGTGTGATGTACTTTTTATAACAACCAGATAGACAAAATCGCTTTATCTTTCAAACACGAAGTTTAGTGCAAATGGGATTTCTGTAGTTATAAAAAGCAAGCAACAAACGAGAATTCTTGAATTTTTACTTTAAAGAAAAATGAACTGATATGCAAAAACCGTGATGGCATCTCCATAAAAAGAGTAGTAGTTTATTTCTAATATAGAAAAAAGTCTACGCGCTTCTTACTTACCCTTTCTCCAAATTTATCTTACCCTTACTCGAAATTAACATTAGTATGAACTGTTACAGATGATAAAGAGATTTTTGCCAGACTTCTTGAAATGTAAGAGTTACGATCACACACTAGGCAATCACCACTTACCAGAGTAATCATCGTTCGGACCTCTAAGTCCTAGATAAATCATTTGCTCATCCATTCGTGCTTTGGGGCCGAGTGGGTCTGGAATTACCTCAAAAAGCTATTTTCTTTAAAAAAAAAAAAAAGAAGAAGACGGATGGATGAAAAATCAATGTCTAAGCTAGTCCTAAGGATCTAAGGATCTCTTGGTTGTTTGATCTCTGATTAATTTGTTTAAAACTGCACACACACACACACACACACACATAAAGTTTAAAGAAAAAAACCCACCTCCACTGAGGAAAAAAAGCTATTAGGAGAGGAAAAGGTCTTAAAGACAGAGAGAGATAGATCGAGTGAGAGGAAGAAACATAGAGGGAGAAACATCTCCACTGTATAGTCTATATTGTGGACGGGCCCCACGACTGACGTCTGACAAAGCTATGTGCTGCCACACACTAGAGGGTGGGGATATCATGACTCCTGCATCAGCTGGTCACTGACAGAACCAGTAGGGGGCCAGAGAGAGAGAGAGAGAGAGAGAGAGAGAGAGAGAGAGAGAGAGAGAGAGAGAGAGAGAGAGAGAGAGAGAGAGAGAGAGAGAGAGAGAGAGAGAGAGAGAGAGAGAGAGAGAGAGCACCATACACGTACAAACAGACAAAGGATATGAGAAGAGAGATATAATAAGAAAGAAAAATGTGATACGTGAAAAAAAAGCAAAAAAACACTGTAAGAAAATTAATAAAAGAAACGATAAACGAAGCCAAAAAAAGAAAAAGAAGAGGTGAGAATCATATTCCCAATACGGTTATTAAGAATATCCAGGCAATGTTTCAGCTAAGATAAACTGCAACCAGAGTACTTGAGTGTGACTAGGGCCACAGATAAATCGCAGGGATCAACGCAATTTTCAACCAGTATATGAATGAAGAAAAGATACGATGGCAAGCCGGATAGAAAACGTTTTCATATTGCCCAGGTAAACATTTAGGATTAATAAGTACAATACATTTGCAGATCATAGTGATATAGGCCTGCACCAAAATAAGCTGCTTCCCTATGTCAATGCACAGTTACGGCTCTACAACAACCCGCCCGTCGCTTGAAGATACTCTGGACAGAAAGAATAATCTACTGCAACTTTCATTCTCTAGCGATACCTGCCACGAAGAAAACTCATTCATTGATGTAAAACCAGCACAAACATTGCGCCTGATCTATTCAATTGACACCGAATGATGTAAACGATTTATTTCTCATCTTTGGTAGTAGCAAGTTTACAAACGATAGACCTCATGTTCACTGATTGCTTTTAGATCGTCTGCGTCTCCCAGAGAGCCGTTCCCTGAGACAATGTATGCCGTGCGATAGCGGACCTCATAGCGAAAACCAAGTTTGAAGATAAGCGAAAATACAATACAACGGCGTCCAATCAACGTTCTAGCCTACACATACGGAGCCAATGAACGATCAGAAGAAAAAAAAAACCTGGGGGCGTGATTATGTCAGCCATCGGTGTACTAATCGCAAAGTCTGTAATGCTTCTCCTACGGGCCCAGGGTGTGGATGGCAAGGTGAGATTCCACCTCAAAAGCAGAGTTCAGTCCCACTCAGTGGTCGGAGTTTAGAATTTTTTCCAATCATCTTATCGTTTACCAGATCTTAGTAATCGTGAACTAATGACCAGTCTATAGAACATTATTGTAGATAAGAGGATTTGAACGGCACTCACTAAACCGATATTTTAATCGGTGCACCATCAATCAGCCCTTTGCACCAGTTAAAGATAATGCGTGTATTAAAAAAACGACTGGGTTGTTATAAAGGGAGACAGTAAAGCGAAAGACTTTCAGCATTACATTTTTCGCTGCATGACGACATGGAGATTCATTTCCGTAGGTCTATTTATGATTAAGTATGTGCTGAATATTCAGAAACATTACAACCCAAGCAAATACGTGAGGTGCTAGAAACTGTAAAGAGGAAACGATAACGGAAGGTGATTACATTCATATCTTGAAAACGATTGCAGGTTGAGGGAAATTTAAACCTTCCCTGATATAATGTAACTGAGAGTTCTAATCTGCATTAGCCTTACTCTAATCAGCATTAGCATATAGAAAAAATGAGTTATAGTTTTTATTGTTAAAACAGTGATTAAATACACAATTTAGGATTAAAAAAGTTTTAAAATTAATGTGTTAAAGTTCAAGTGTCTGGAATGAAAGGTTTCTGTAAAAAGCTCCACAAATTTTTTATTATGAAAGCTTCGTACCAGATGCAGAGATACGATTCGGAGTTCTAGTATTGAAAGACAGAAAGATGTACAGAAGGACAGTCGTGGGAATTGTGCGAAAGATAAGAGAATAATGTGACGAAGGCATCTCATAGAAAATTATCACACGCTCATTTTTTTAATGTCATAGCTTAGTATGTAATCTCAATGATCACGTAATTTAGCATGTAATGTAACACTCATCCAATCTCTCTCTCTCTCTCTCTCTCTCTCTCTCTCTCTCTCTCCCTCTCTCTCCGCTCGCCCATCTTTCTCTCTCTGGGTTTAGCGTCTCTTAGATTCCCTTGAGGACTCCATACGGCGACAAAAGTCATCTACTAAACTCTTAATTTTCAATGCGCTGTTATATTCTCTCGGTCAAACAAATAAACATACATCCTTTTGAACGTATCAACGCAATTATGTGTATTACTTTTGTTTCGCACAACTAGTTTCTTCTTTACTTCTTGTTTCTAAAATTATTAAAAACTAAGGAAATAATGTGGCAAAACTGGATTTGTACAAGGATATTATATCCCTGAAAAGAGCAAAACAATTTCAAACTGCCATTCTCACAATGAAACCACAGGCGCTTTTACAAGTCCAGCGCGCTACTTATCTCGATACCTGTATTCATTATATAATGCCTAAAACAACACGGGTAGATCACCCCTGCCGTGTCTAGATCCAATCGTGCTGAGACCATCGCCTAGATAGATATTGCAGGACCATTAAGGCCTCCAGGGACAAAGAATTACATGATTGCCTATACGTATACACATGAACATCCACAAACGTCCACTGTCTTGTGGTTAAATTCATCGATGAAATAGGGTTACTGTGGTCTAATGGAGGGCTGTTGTAAGGTGCGAATCAATAAATTATTTACTACACAATATTACTACTACTTACGTGAAGTTAATTTTCTAAATGCTTTAAGCCAGATACACACACACACATACACACACGACAAATGGATGGCTTTTTGACAAGCAGATCTATTCACACTTTAACGGAATCGAACAAGTTAAGGGCTCACTACCACGCGCCAGTAAACTTTTTTTTCACTGTAAATGCTTTTTGAGATCAATTAAACAATACACAAACTATAGCGCGCTATAATTTCATTTATTTAAATTAACAGTTAACGACTTTTAACATAACAATTATAGAGGAAGCTGGGGAACTCTGTTACTTAGAACAAAATCTAATTTTGTGAAATTTATCAAAAGGAGCACAACTTTTCAAATTAAAATGCAACTTCGTTGCAAAACGTAAATTAGTTATGCATATTAAAAAATCCCTTCTTTGTATAATTATTTGTGCAGCAACTACAAACAAAATATCAAGCTCCAATCTCTCTCAGTTAGAGCAAATTTTGAGAAAAAATATTTTACCATTCTTTACATTTGGTGGAGGGAAAAAAGGCACGGACATAAATAACGCAGTGGAGCTAATGGGGCATAGTTATCCCACCTCGACCATTCAGAAAGCCAACTTACCTGGACAATAGTTCAGAAATATTTAAATATTCATGAATGGATTGAAGATGGCTAGTCGGGTAACTACTCTGAAAGGATCCCATAGTTAGAAACGATGCATCCTTTTGGTCATAACATGGGATGAATAATTGGGCAAAGTTTTACCACGATAACAATGGTGGAAAAATTGAATGGGGAAATAATCAAACAAAACGAATGCCTGCCCATCCTATAATTATCTTTTAAGTCTCATTTGTAGGAATGCAAATATAATAATGTACCTATTCTTTTTTCCTCTCCGAAACTTAAACAAGCTTTAAGTATATAAACGTTTGTAAACAATATTTTAATTACAAAATTGTCTGTTTTTAGATTTTTGTATATTTGACAAAAATGTAAAGCTATTATCAATCAATTTGTGAAAAATGTATAAAATTTTAAATCTCCTGCTTTTGGCTCGCGAAGTTTGGCACTTGTATACAAAGTAATTGTCACAAATGTGGTTACATTACGTTGAGGGAGTACAATAAGAAATGATGATCGACTACCATTCAACATGAGCTTTTTTTCTAATGAAAAGTTACCCATTCATGATTAAAAACCCATCAAAACTCAAATGCCCAAGTCTAAAGATGGTGCTGTTAAAGCCACACAATTTTATAGCTCATTCACGCGGGCCCAGATCGACCCTAGCCCCTCTCTTCACTAACAACAGATCGCAATCCATTATGGCAGGCAAACTAAACTGGGCGTGACCAAGGAAAATCCATCTCCCGCGATGTGTCTACAGCAGTAATTTCAATTCTAAACATCTTTGAGGTCTGTGGAGGAAAGATCTCCTTACAAATGAACTCACCAACACCATAAAGACATCGCTCGTTTTTCTCCTGCGATTCCATTCCATCTTCACTCACTCCTCCACCAAGAAAAGAAAACAAAACTCTGAAATAATAACCACAAACACGTAAAAAGCCCATCACAGATATGCTAGATACAGTAGTATATATAAATATATATATATATATAGATAAAGATAGAGAGAGAGAGAGAGAGAGAGAGAGAGAGAGAGAGAGAGAGAGAAATCGAATGCAATAATACCAGACGCTTTTACAATAAAAGAGAATTACACCAGTGAAGCTTTCGTTTAAGGTCTATACATTAATATATTTCTACCTTCTTCACCCTCTTCCTACCTTTCCATATTCCCCCGATATATCTCTTCCATGCACGCTCTTTCTCTCTCTTTCTTGCCTAAAGTCGACTGATTACTTCCTTTCTTTCTTTCGCGTCTCCAGCTTCACTGCTCTTCAAAAAATCATTTCCTCCGCCTTCGTAACAAACAGATTGACTACGTTTTTTCCTGCCTTTTCTCCCTCACCCTTTAATCTCCAAAGGCCTGAGTTGTTTTTCTGTTTAGCTCTCCTTTAACTGACTCCCTATCCCATTCTCCCTCACCCTTTAATCTCCAAAGGCCTGAGTTGTTTTTCTGTTTAGCTCTCCTTTAACTGCCTCCCTATCCCATCCTCTCTGTATGTTTGTCTGCCTGCCTATCTATCTGTCTGTCTGTCTGTCGTCTGTCTGTCTGTCTGTCTGTCTGTCTGTCTGTCTGTCTGTCTGTCTGTCTCTCTCTCCTCTCTCTCTCTCTCTCTCTCTCTCTCTCTCTTTCTCTCTCTCTCTCTCTCTCTCTCTCTCACTGTCACTCTTTGTCTTTATCTAGATGTCTGTATACGTCTGTGAGTATGTGTTAGTCTGTTTATATGGCTATATCTGTGTGTATGTCCGTTTGCTTCCGTCCTGCTGATTTTCAGTCGCTAGGCTGCAAAGTCAGACGTGGTAGATCGAACTATTATAAATTGTGGACTTAAGTTATACACACTTTTCTGAATCAAAGAAGATCAGGATGCATCTTCATCTGTTGGATCTATAACTAAAAACAGGATGGTAAGAAGCTACTTCAGTAACTAATATTTTGTACATATTTACAACCGAATACATTTAAATAAAGCTGTTAATCAAGTATAAAAATAATATGTTATGAAACAGAGAATATTCTCTATTTGAATAGTTTAGCAATACAAGACTGAAACCTACAACTTAAGTCGATATATATGCGAGTTAAATAATTGTTATAATGGTTAATTGATAAACCATAACTGCCTTGATTTGAAATTATCATCTTGATTTCTGTACCAATAGATAGCGAAACTTCTTTGCCAGAGACCATAGTCCTTTCCATCTTTAAGAAGCACAGAAGAAAAATAGATGTTTTCTTGCTCGTTGGTTCTCACCTCACTGCGTGACAGCTCTGCATTATACAAATGTTCAGTGTAGACTCCAAATGGAAATATATTGAGCTGACGAATTGCGCGCTTTTCGATAAGGGATGTAAAATGTAATGGGGTTTGCGTATCTTTTACACTATGCAAATACAATGTCATTATGAAATCTTTTGAGCTACCTTAAAGTTTTTGTTTTAATTCATTTGATGTGAGAACAAAAGCACATAACAATAACAACAACAACAACAACAACAACAACAACAACAACAACACAGGTGGCAGGAACATTGCTGCATACTATAATATACATGTATACACAAGCTACGTCTTGCATATTCACCATCACTGCCACCACTGCATTTGATGATAAGGGCCTCCTAGAGTTCTACCATTCGGAAAGTGCCGCTCCGAGAGTAAACATAAGAGATAAAGCGATGACATGACATGTGTCGGGAACTCTCCGGCCCGTCCGTAGTATTGGGGCTTTTGCGATCCTCAGATGAAAACGTGTGACATGATTGTGCCCATAGGCGTTGGGGTTTCCTGATCGTCAATTGGCGCGTAGGTCTAGGATATAGAAACCTAGCTTTGATTGGACGCCTGTGAAGATTCCCTAACCAATCATCTTTGTCTTCACAAGAGTCGCTACTATGGCAAGGCCTCTAACGTCTGTCAATGGGTTTTCCCGGAACGATCATGTACCGTAGAGCAGCGATAAGACGCCGCAAAGCAGCAAATAATCATCAAGATAGGGAAACCAGGACCCTGGGGATTCGCCTGGAGTGAGCGGCCACATTCGACTCCCGCAATAAAATGCATATCAAAGTATCTTGGCCAGAATATAACAGATGTACAAAAAGGCGCTTTATGCAGGACATAAATTTTATAAAGTTGAATGCTTCAACGTAGTAAGCAGTGAGCCCTATAAAAGCTACAAATAGTCAGATGTTTTTTTTTCGCTCGATTTGCCAACAAAATCCCGGTACAGAAAGCATGGTTTCGAAATAAGAAATATTCTATAAAATTTAACGCTGGTGAGAATTTTTGAAAATATTGTGATGAGCAATATCTACAGAAAAAACATTTAAAGATATGTAAAAGTAAGAAAAAAAACCCAACGACATTATGATGAGACATTATTATTAATTTAAATATGTTTGTTATTATTCCAAGAGAATTGTATAACCACACGCTTTATCATAAGATAACAATGCTGAATTCAGTTTAGAAGTAATAATTATTTCCATCGCATATATAAATTACGACTAAAAGATAAGGTTCTGATTATTCGGTGAAAAAATTATGTTATGAATGTACGGTGAAAAAATTATGTTATGAATGTGCTTATATAAATTGTTTGTCTCATTAAAAGGAAAATAAAAGAAACAACAAAAAGTTTCTTATTAACTGATCATCGATTTGTAAACTGGAGCCAATGGTTTATTCAATGGGAGTTGTTTACAGAAATAATATTGCGGGTTGCTTACTTTAATTTAAAATGAATCAACCATTTTTAATTGAAAGTATCATAAGGGACAGTAAGGTGTACCCTGAGCGTGTTCGAAAACAAGAGAAACTTCATTTCAACGTTGTTAAACATTTTACACTATCTAGATTTTATCTAGCTAAATCACAAAGGATACGATTAACACCTTTTTTAAAGATTCTCTTTTAGAAAAAAAGGCGTTACCACGATGAGGTCGTGTGTTAAGACGCACAAAATAGCGGTGAGCCATTTGGTTTAGTATTTAAGAGACCAAGCAAGACCTCTAATAGACACGACCAGGCAAGCTTGCACCTAGCCATGTGTCTGGAAAATAATATCTGAGTGTTCGGCGGTAGTTGGAAGATCTTATGAATTATTTATGGAGTGATAATATCACTCCTCGACATATAATCATTCCTATGCTCTCCTATCCGTATGTCTCCTTTTTTATTCTTTGACTCAAGAGACCGTTTGAACATCTTCTTTGGCCAATGTTATTGGTTCAAAAGTGGTGAATAAACTGTGTGACCAGTGTAAAAAGTGTAACAATTCAAGTTAATGTATCTTTATTTTAATATGCACAGTGATTTTATAGTGGTTATGTTATTCAAAAGTATATAACCTTCATCTGAATTGGTTACAAAATTATCATAATTAAAAAAAAATCATGTAACTTAACAAATAATTCACATAACATAACGAAGCGAAACAAGAGTAAAAATTCATTAAAAAAAACATAAGATTTGCTCTAATAAAGATATGAATATATAATAAAAAAATAGAAAAAAAAACATCAACATTGTGACCCAAATCATTGGATTTGTACTCCTCCAATGGTTAAAAAACAACAACAACACCCCCAAAACAAAAACAAAACAAAAAAACAAACAACATTCAAATCAAGAATCGGTGACGATGTAATCCTTAACATTTCTATGTCTCTACTGTTCTCAAAATGAATTTTTACCAATTTTAGTAATGGTTACAAAACACGTCTGTTTACGAGAGAAACAAACGCACCTCTTCTTTCAAACACAAACCAAAGTCGCACCAATAACTGTTGTCCAAAAGACTGTAGTATTTTAACTGATTCAATCTATTATCTTTACATATCACTTGGTCATCACGCATCTCTTTTGTGCTGGTTCAATATATGTCATAAAATACACTTCATTCATGATGCTGCGCTCAAAACAATAATAATTATGCTTTCGACGTCATGCTAATAGTTAAGAGAGAATGAGAAATAAGAGAGAGAGAGAGAGAGCGAGAGAGAGAGAGAGAGAGAGAGAGAGAGAGAGAGAGAGAGAGAAAGAGAGAGAGAGAGAGAGTGAGTGAGTGAGTGAGGGAGGGATACAGAAAGACAGATAGAGAGATATTGAGAAGAAAAAGAAGAAGAAGAAGTTGGAAAATAAGAAGCATGTCTCCGTTGACACCAATACCTTCACCAATGTTTGATAGGAATGATAAACTGATCTGAAGCTGTACCACGAGATTTACCATTCTGCTGTCTCGCACTGTCTGGTCGATGTAACATAATTAACCATTCACCTTTCTTGTTGGAAACGCCTTAGGGAAAGGAGCGCCGCCACAGTGGTACTTTGTTACCAACACTGAATTCCTCTGACTGACTAGAGACTTCGCTCTGTCTGGTCACACCTAACTCGTTCGGCTAATGGAAAATTTGGAGGTAGACCTGAGGCATCCCATACTATGTGTCCAACCACCGAGAAACCAGGTTTTTTTTACATACAGAGACATACATTATGGCCTAAGGTAAAGTTTAAAACTTCACAAATGTTAACAACCACTAGGGTAAAATGTCCAATAATTATGAGAATCTCAGATGTCTATTAAAGGAATTAAAATTCCTCCTCCCCTCTGACCCACTCAAGGATGAAGAATTAATACAATCGTATTTTCTCGGTTTTCATAAGAAACAAATACCTTATCCAAATCTATAAAGGGGAGAAATTAAAGCACACCACAAAAGAAAAAAGTACACTCTTCCTTTACAAAAATGGAGGCATGCTTGGAAAGATAATTATCTGTGTTTTTGTGCTTAAGAAGACAAGTACATGTAGTAATAAAATACGCAGACATCCCGTCAAAATTGAAAAAAAAAGGTTCACCCCTGTCAATGTGCAATCTTTATGCTTTTTTGTGAAGTCAAGTCTGAGTTACTATTCAATTTGCTAATTCGCTACAGTCGGTATAATTTAATCAAGAAAGCAATACGATTATCAGGAACTGGAAATCACCAAGAGTAGCGGAACTTAGTGAGAAGACATGGGGTAGTATGTACGACGTCGTGGTAGCTTAAGACTCGACGAGACACCCGCTACTTTGACGTTGTACTTAGCGCCCATGAACTCTAAAAAAAGATTCAAGTTAGCTTGTCAAGCCAAATGAATGAGTGGTGCTAAACGAAGCGACCTAGCCTTTAACAAAGAAAATGCGCAATGGAATTAAAAATTATTTGGATCTACTACAAAATGACACCTTGAGGTTTCAGCTAAATGATCTCTCATGCCTCCAAACAAAGTGTTTCTTGTATAACTTTTGGGGGTATCTCACTTGGGCTCATGTAAATACTGTTATGCGCTATTGTTTTCAAATAAAATTTTACAAGAGTGTCTTTTATGTTATTAGCCATTACGAATACTTACACAGCTATTGTGTCAAGGCTAAGATAAATATCATACAAACTAAAGAATTCCACTTCCCTGCGGACTTTGGCAAAGATGCTTGATATCTTGTGGATCCTATTTGGGTGCTGGACACAAATATTTATGGGGCTTTGGTTAATGATATCCAGTAAATCAAAGTAACACTCGTAGTAAAATCTGCATGTATTGAAGAAGATAACACATCATGGAGTCAAGCGAAGATTCATTGCGCTACTTGCTCAAGGTTGAGTTCTTCTAGAGCTCTCTGTTTCGATTTTCCGTACTTATTCCATTATTGCTCTATTTGTCTTGGTTCTCTCTTTAACATTATAAAAAAAATGATCTCTTTATGCCCTCTACTAATCTTGCTTCATTCCTTCTGTAACTTAAAACCCGCAGAAAATGATTAAGAGTAAGAACAAAAAGTACCACTACATTATAAAGAAACCAGATCATTACTATAAATTGGGGAAGTAAAAAAAAACACATTTAAATGTAGCAACATCTTTTTGATAAAGAAAGAAACGCCACAAGCTTCCAGAAAAGGTGATTAAGATTATAAAGTTTGACATCTCGAATACAAAATTGTGCTTCTTGAAGCTAGAGACGAATCCATCTATTCAACCAAAGAGGCGAAAACAACCACGGCTAGGTCCTGAAGGAAGACAATTTGTGAAAATATGAAAATATTTCAAAGATTATTAATATTAAGCTCAAATTTTACTAACTTAAATTCTTGCTTGTTCCGGTTTTTTGTTTTGTTATATAAGGGTGGTGTTTAAAATTACACAATTCTCTTTGGTAATATACTATAAATGTATGAATACTATTATATTCCTAAAATATCGTTGTTTCCATATCAGCGCATTGTAAGACAGAAGTATCACAAAATTGTCTTCTTTCAGGACCTAGCCGTGGTTGTTTTCGCCACTTTGCCTGAATGGATGGCTTTGTCTCTAACTTCAAGAAGCACAATATGTATCTGCCCTGGGTATTACAGTGTAAGTTTACCCGCCTGTCAGATAAAAATAGTCTATGTTGTGCTGACATTGAACATTAAGAGTTTAACTTTAACCTAGACGATAGGAAAATAGACCGCAATTTCCGCGTCCACACGCGATGTACTCCGAATCTACCTATCGACAGAGGCGGGTTTTGGGCTCCAGGGCTCCCGTATCATCAGCCATCTATGGACTCACTGACAACTTGCGCCGCCAATGGTTGAACATCTAACAGCTCACTATCTACAGGGAAAAGCACGCGAGGGAATAGACAGGCTCTTTCCTAATGACAAACCTTACCCCAAATCTGATTACCAGGTCGCCCATCTAGCTAAGCTCAGTAAAGCGAAACTATGTTATTGTGTTACAGTGGTTATAAGCTTGATGTGTTGATAGAGAATATTGACTTATTAATTTCTAGCTTAAAAGGTTCAGACCAATCTTTGACTACCCTGTTGGACGGGAACAAGTTATCAACATAGCTTTTGACAATAAATTTCTTATTTACTCATATTTAATTAGTTGTCAATTCTAAAGAGTAATGCAACTGTATCAGCAACACAAACAAAGGATATCAGATACTGGGCATGAAGAAAAAATTAATGTCGAACAATCGATGGTTACCGAAAGTCACCGTCTAGAAACTCAGACAACTGCAAATAGGAAGAGCAAGTCTGAGACGGATAGATGAAATTCCATATCAATTTGGGAACGAAGTGGATGGGAAAAGCAGAACATCATGGTAACTGGAATATGGTTCGAGAGGAATTTTTCCACAGAGTGAATCGCCAAAAAATTACTTTTAGATTAAAAAAAAAGCACTGTTAGAGACGAGTCTAAAACTTATTGATGTGTTGTTTGGTTTCGGGCATACGTCCAGATAATGCCCTTTTATATTAAGTTTGGTTTCATATATTTTTGAGGGGCTGGAACAATGCCATTGTTTTCAGTGTCAATGAATGACTTAAGTAGGGTGCGGTATGCGATTGTAGAGATATATGAACATTCGAAAAACAGAACTAATAATAGCCACCCTTCCACTATTATAATATAATTGATTTAGTTTCAGGAAACCTGCTTTCATTGTCTTGAAGGATGTATTTCAAGAACTATAATTAAGGTTTCGTACCACAAATGGCCAGGTCCGTTTTTCAACAACTCTATTAGGCCCTATTCAAAGAATTTAAGTTGGCTTGAAAAAAAGAAACATAATCGAAATTTGACCAGTCAGAGGGCCTCTATAATGCTCTTGTGATAGCGTCTAGTATTCCAATTTGGTCTCCAAACCTCATTTTACGTGTAGAGTGGTTTGCGTCATACCATATACATATATGACACAATGTCACAGGCTGTAAAGTGCAACTGTACAGCTCATTACTTATTTTTCAGCAACAGTACTTTTAAATGTGTACTTTTATTAAGCGATTGATAGTTAATCATCAGTACTACCAGAAGTGTCGAAGCTATAATTATCCACCAAGCAAACAAGAGACATAATAATACTGTTATGATGTTACACTGACAGTTGGTTACTCATGGTATCCAAATAACACGCAATACGTGCGTTATGTGTAACAGAGTTGACACCCCGACATTGCAGACCAAGCCCTAATTTGGGGAAGTTCAAAAGTAAAAAAAAAACCCATCGTATTTTAGAATTTTACCTTAGCTATAATTAAATATCAATGATTATTTTACTTTGATCGGATGCTAGTTAATAACAGGCAAAGTAAACAGACTAGACAAACATTAATTTGTAGTAATATATACCATTGAAGATATACGCATCGCGGTGCCAACACCCCATTTCGAAACAAGGCACATCAAAATATATTAATATGACTTTTTAAGTTAAAAAAGAACAATCCAAAACTAATGTACACACAGTTAGAAAGTCTAAACAGTTTCTGAAGATTTATTAAAATATTTTTTGAGTTTCATCATATTATTTGTCATCACCATGATTAACATTCAACAGAACAAGTCACTTGTACCCATGATTTGCAAACATGTTTTTATGTTCTTTTTTAAAAAGCTTTGGTCGAGCGCTATCCTTTAAAAAAGAAACACATGTTATGAGTAATTATCAAAACTCACTATTCAAATCTAGTCTTTGTTTGGATTGTGACATGGGTAACCTAATACCAGGAATTTTTAATACAATTATTTTTGGGATATATATCCGATTCACTGTGGAAAGCTATGGTATTGAGTTTGCAGTAATATGGCTGAAACCCACACTCAACATTGGCAGCTAGCCTGCATCCCTTGGGACAAGTCTGTCGAACCGGATAATGATACAAGACATGCTAAATGCGACCCATCCAAACATATAATCTTTATTGCTTTTATTGCTATTGGTTTTCCCCCATATCACTCTTGGAAATCACCAAAATTCACAGTCCTACACTGGTAGTAGTCTTTGTGGCTATGGCTAGTAATATTCTTGTGCCACATAAGATACATACAAAGTATTTCTATATTCATACAAAACTCGCAATAATATACATCAAGTCAACGTGTATATTAAGTCTCCGAAACATAAATGCATATTCTATAAATTTGTTTAGAAGCAGCGAATGAACAATAAATTTAAGGAACAGTTAAAATGATTTTAAAAAATGCGACTTAGTTCTCTAGAAAATGAGATTTTAGACCAAAATACTAAAAGGCTAAAACATACAAAATCTACACAAAATTTAAAACGGGACGAAATATACACCTGTTAAATGAAGAAAAAAAAAACGATGTTGTGTGTAATTGAATATCGAGACTGTATTGGACGAAGATGTATCAAATTTCCTGTAAATTTGTTTCCATTGATTTAGATTAGGCTAAACTATGGGCTCGTAGTTATCTATATCAATACAAAGCCTTTATTGTCTTACAAAAATTAAAAAAAAAAGAAAAGAAAAACAACCCAACATTTTTGCCTTGTATGATAATGAACAAGAGGGAAGGCTTCATGGATACCCTTCCCCCTTCAAAACAAAAACTAAACAACAAAGCAACCAAAATACCCCCACAAAAAAACAACAACAATAGCACATAGATAACATATCTAAAAAGGAAACTAGAAAATGTTGAATCAAACCCCCCCCCCCTAAAAAGACAACAACAAACAACACAACAATAAACAAACAAATAAAAACAAAACAACAAAATAACAAAATAAAATAACAAAGACAAAAGGAACAAGAGAAACCCATCAGACAAAAAGGCAAAATGGGGCAAAGCAAATATGGCTAAATATGTTTGAGCACAATCAAATAAATTACCTTGACCCGTGAAATCCAGGTTTGACTGAGAGAGAGAGAGAGAGAGAGAGAGAGAGAGAGAGAGGGGAGAGAGAGACTGGAACAGAGAATGGGAGCAAGAAAAATATGCATACAGAGAGATAAAGACGAAGGGTATATATATAGAGAGATGAATCTACAATGAGAAAGTTACCGAAGAAAGGCAGGGAGATCCATTATTGTTTTGAAGCAGCTGTAAGAACAATGAATATTTAATGGACTTCTCACAGAACGCACCGTCCGCTCCAACACTTCGAATGTTTGAAAATAAATAATCGAAAATTCTGGGCAATGTAGGGCTCTGTAAGGTGCCCATAAGTTAGTATAAGGCTGGCTATGTAGATATCTAAATATGGTCCTAGGTACAATCTCTTAATAACGGAACATTGTCTTGTTGGTGCTTAAGAGAAAAATAGAAAAGGACAATAATAATTGAATTCACTTCATGTGTAGTAAATAGTCTCAGACTCGGAAATAGAAACTAGAAAATAAATTACAATAAATAGGCCTCGTGTGTCCACAGGTTTTCTTTTTAAATGCATTTCCCCTTTACCCTTTCAATAAAAAAAAGTAATGCTGGAAAACAATCGCCTATATTTTTGTTTTGTTTATGGTATTCCTTTTGCTTAAACCATTAACCCTTTATTGCACCACTCACCCCTATTCACCATAATCCTTGTAGGAAAAATAATTACCGTGTCGTTTTGATCATCATCAACAACAGATATAACAATAACAATTTCACGGCAGCAACAACAAAACACTCTTGTCCTAATAATAATAATAATAATAATAATAATAATAATAATAATAATAATAATAATAATAATAATAATAATAATAATAATAACAACAACAAAATTTACAATGTTTCTTTTGTGTCTCAAATTTTGAAACATCGTCGAATAAGATATGGATCTACTACAAAAAGACTCTAAACTTGTTGTGAAATGTGTACTGTAAAACTTGACACACTTGAAACTTAATTCTATAAGTTATAAATACCTTTGAAGACACATAATTTTTGCAACTAGTGTAATTTAAAATCACATTTCATCAAACAGATCTGTCGAAGCCTCAATTATATCAGCAGTGAGCAATACCAGGGATGTTTTCGATTTAGAAGGAAAACGACTGTTCGCTCAGATGCATTACACCAGGATTAAGAAAACGATATAAAATATAGCGTGTGTAAATAGCTATAGCGGGGTGTTGGGAGGTCAGAATACAACATTGTGCAAAAGCGACCATGTTGAAACAGGATGTAAAGCCCTGAGTAAAACTTAAAGAATTTGTATCGTAAACAACAGCACAGATAAAAAGATAAATACCCAGTAATGTGACGTGGTCAACTGATCTTAAAACATGTGCATCAACTAAATCTTGAAGCCAACAACCATGACATGGCTTTTAAGAGCTGTTAAATCTAATGGAGTCATTAGTCAATAATTGATCGACTTCATTTTTGGTTTTCCTGTTTTGGTGACCTGTAATAACAATGCAGACTGATTTCGCTTTGTTCAAGTGCCTCTCGACGAACAAAACACATCAATAGACAGAGCACCATGTCACCAGTCACTGAGCCAACAAACAATCTCAGTCACAGTACAAGCCAGCTTCTGAGATCATATTGACATGACAATCTAATTTCACCACCATGAAGCATCTTCAACTAATATGTAGTCATGATGCAGCACCATTAACCAGAATTTATAACTCTTTTTGGAAACAAACAAATGTTTTGATTCTTAAAAGTTAGTACATACAGTGTTTTAGTATTGCATGCGTAATAAATATATAAAAGAAGGCAAAAGTACTTATGTTTTTGATTGTGTGTTGTTAATTTGAGAGCCAAGAAAACCGTTTAACATAATATTATTTGGTGGCTTATTATCTTTTGATTAAAAAGTGACTAACTTGTGGCTGATCGTGGGGGCATTTTTCGTTGAAAAAGAAAAATTCTCTCAAAATTTAACTTGTGTAAAATGAAACAAACAAAAAACAACTAGCAGCAGAAAATTGGGGCATGAAGCGAGAAAGAGGGAGAGAGAGAGAGAGAGAGAGAGAGAGAGAGAGAGAGAGAGAGAGAGAGAGAGAGAGAGAGAGA
>RQTK01000058.1:802396-840990 GCA_003991915.1 Elysia chlorotica | reverse complement strand
AGAGAGAGAGAGAGAGAGAGAGAGAGAGAGAGAGGGAGAGAGAGAGGGAGAGAGAGAGAGTTGCAAGGTGGAAGACAGAGAAAACGCATAGTGACGCGGTTGTACATAACCTACCCTAAGTGACAAGATTTCCCCATCTGTCAGGAGAACAAGAGGTGTCAGACAATCATTTGAGAGAGACAAAGAGGTTTTTAACTTTAACATGGAGTTAGCAGTGGCCACAGGCTACCATTACCTTACATGTCCTGTATTGATGTGAAACAATGGATCTTTCTCAAGGCTACTGACAGCAACCTGTCGAAGGTCTATCTTTTATGTGGAAAAGCCCTTTCCAGATAAAAAAGGCTTAATGGAGATAACATTTGTTGGAACACAAAAAAACGTGAGCAACAGATGACAAAAAAATCAATATAACATAACAACGGCACATTCGGTTTCTGAAGGAAGACATATCAAAACAGAAGGGAAAAAAGAGAGAGAGAGAGAGAGAGAGAGAGAGAGAGAGAGAGAGAGAGAGAGAGAGAGGGGGGGGGAGAGAGGGAGAGAGAGAGAGAGAGAGAGAGGGAGAGAGAGAGGGGGGGAGAGAGGAGGGGGTATAAAGAGGAAGAGAGCGCCAGAGGCAAAGGGACAAATCGTAAGAGATTAACAATAGAGAGGGTTGGTCAGAGTGGTACTAGATGGAAGGCAACAGCTGCTCCTTAACACGAGAACTTTGACTTTGGTAAACTGGTATTGGAAATTAAAAAGCGTTCAATGAATCGTACATAATTAAATGTAACTTTAAATAGGATTTTAAAGAATCCGAACAGCAAATACGGTAATTAAAATTGTTTTATTATACGGGTGAGTGTATAGTTATCATAGGTCATGAATATTTAATACACTTTTCTCCATATACTTATAGACTTAGTTTACACTACAACTAGCTGTATGTGTAATGTAAGGTGCCATGTCACTAACTGTTCCCAACTGTTTGACAACCCTAACAGTCGTGTAGTATGACCACTAAGCAGCCGATGCTACCAAACTGATTGATAGGTAATCAAAGTTTACAAAGCCCACCAAAAAGAAACACCATACTTTTTCCCCCAGATGGGCCACTTTCATTGTTGATCAAAGACGAATTCTGAAATACTATGAACTTGTAACGTGATCGTAAAAAATCCCCCCTCCCCCCTTACTAGCCCATATATTAAATCTTAGAATCAACCATTCTTTCTAAAATAATGTTTAAGATTATTTCATAGATCTGCATCTATCAAGTCCTTCGGATACCCTAGATGTTTCGCTCTTGTCCCACACTCCAAATACTTTCTTTGATGGGTGGAAAGTCATGAGAGTGTAAACTACCATACTTATTATCTTAAACACAGAAACTGTTTTTTATGTAGGTCTACACTCTAGTTTTTGTCCCTGTCTCCAAACATAGATACATACATCATTTTTCTCAATTTCGATTTCTACAACTGAAAGCAGAAGAGCAAGATCATAATAATGCATCTCGCTGCTTCACTCAACGTATTATATAATTATTGTCATATTGTTAACGTGACTATACAGGCATGAGCCGGGTTGAGTAGTGTTCACAAAATCATCTGTTTGGCGGGAACAGGCTAAGAGTATTATTAATTCTAGAATATTCTATACGTTTTATTAAGCTTTGAAGAACGGAGTGCGGAATAGAGTTGATAGCTTTTTCCTACACCGCACGCAGGGTGTTTATTAATAAAGTGGAATTGTTACCTTTCTACAAAGGATTCCTAGAACGTCCTATTAATTCGTTAATGTTAAAAAGATAGGTCATATATTCAATAAATTGGCCTGTGACAGGGGCCCACTTTCTCGAATCAACGGCACATTATATTTTCAAAAATATTCACCTTGTAAGCCTCTTGGTCATACGAAACATATGGTTTTGGCATGGTTTCCAAGAGATGGGAATAATTTATCGACTCTAGAATAAATTTATCAGAAAACAGAATCTTAAACAGACGGCTGGCCTCAGGCGAAACTTTTCCCTCGTAGTTGGGCATGTTTATTCCGAGTTTATCTTTTGGACACAATGGCTCTTTGCCCGCTAGGCAAATGGAAAAGCATCAATGTAACTGTAAGTTTTAAAGGAAATAAATGATCTTCTTTCATGTACACGGGACATCTTTTAATCATGAATCGAGAAAAATTTCACCACATTAACGAAATGGATGACATTTTTTTATTCTGATAATCCTATCACTATTTAATCTTTTTTCTAAAGTACAAAAGAAAACGTACAATTGTGGACTTAAAGACAAACACATGATTCAATGTAAATGAATATAAACCAGAACATCCTCTCTGTAAGTGGGCGTGTTCAGAATATTTGGACGACTTCACTTTGTAATGTAACAGTTCTCGAAAGATTCGGCTTACGAAAGGAAGTGCAGTAAAGAAAAGGCAAAAACAGTGTCCTACATCGGGCAAGCATTTTTAAATATCTTTGCTTATTTATAAGTGTCTATCCCATTTCTTTTCTCTTAGAGATGTCATCACACCACAACACATAATAGCATATTCTCCTTGTGAATTAAAGTGGCAAAATATAATTATTTGTTTACTTTAACATAGTTGGGGACTCATACACAATTGCAAAAATGTTATTTTTCCATGCTAAAGTAAACATACCCAATTGTTTTTCTCCTCCTTTTAAAGCCACGATTATTTATGGAATTTAAAACTCATATTACTCTGTACGCACTTTGGTAGAGGTGACTTTTACTCTTACTCTTTTACTGTATTGATGAAGAAATTAACATTTTCCTAACTCACACTCCACCTCCCTCTCCTCTCTCTCTCTCTCTCTCTCTCTCTCTCTCTCTCTCTCTCTCATCTCCTCTGTCTTTATCTCTTTTTAAATCTCTCTGTCATAAAAAAAGGACCAAGGCTTTACAAATTAAAGATTTAATATTAAAAGCAACAACTGCAATAACTGAATAAAATATGAAAGAAAAATCTTTTTTTTTCGTATTGTTTCACTCAATGCTCTTTGGATAGGGAGAGATCCTCCGCGAAAAACGATACATGATATTGCCCTTAATCCTACATAAAAACCCCTTCTGTATTGCCTTTGAAAACGTAAATCGTAACCAATTTGTTAAAATCAAAAACATGATGTAATTTTATGTAATACAATAATATGCAATTCAAACCCATACTGCATAAATTGGTTCATAGGCGTTTTAGAGAGCCAGTCAGCGGTGTTGATTATTACATAAAGCACATAATTTTTTTTATGAGACAATTATTCATTGTTATAAAATCATTAGCGCACATTAAAATCTCATTGGATTGAATCAGCATTAATTTATCAAGAACTGTACAAACAGCCGATGATGTTTCAAACACTTTAAGTTGATGGATGTGTAAAACATTAACGTGTGTGTTGAAATCATCATATTTCATTTTCGCTTTTAATCACCAACCAATTACTCTAAAAACCAATCATAAATGCCATTGCAAGCACTGGTTATCAAACATTTAATATTAAACCGTGCATTCAGTTTTCAAAACATTTTAGCGCCTCAGCTTTATTTATTTGTTTTATTCAGGAACGAGCCATTTGGAAAAAACTTCTGACGACACAGGAATATTTATTATAAAATTATATTATTTTTTTTACTTGAAACATACATGTCATGAGAAGTAAACTGCATCAACATAAGACCATAACACAAAGCTTTAAAAAAATAAACCAAAAGCAACATCTGGAGACAAATGTTCGTATTTCAATTATAGACTTAGAAAATATTTAACCAGCTTTCTACCAATGGGCAAATTGCGTGATGTCACTATCCATTCTAAATGAGCTGATAACAGTACGGTCACAAACTTTATCTGATCTCAGCAGCCGCCAATATTACATGAGCAAGCGGACTTTGCTCTCAGATCACTAAAGTTCTAGACGTTCTCAAGTTGTTCATGTTTTTCAGTGCACTCGAGACTTCTTGGCTCCCTAGCAACCACGACCAATAACTTGTCCAGAACCGGCGGCTCAGTGTTGCTAAGGGCAACACACAGCGTGGGTTTATCTTCTCATTTCCCGACAGACACTTCCGTTTAAGATCCCCTCTGGGTCTTGTTACAGTCGGGGAAACGATAGGTGCATTAATGAGTCGAAAAGGAAAGTTGTGTTCTATTTAGCGCCAGCGAAGTAATTCTAAAAGACATTGATAATTTTCCATCCTGTACGAATTCTTCTTATTAAGATATTTGCAATTAGATTGTGTATTACATACAAAATAAAATGAACATTAGCGGAGTATGCCAATGATTAGTATTACAAATGTTGGAATAAAGGTTATGAAAGCAAACAATGGCACTCCGTTTCTCAAATAAATTAGGGATATAAATTCAAAACGTAATTAAAACCTGTGGTTTCATTTACCAACTCTGGGGCTCTGTGTATGTGTGATGATGGTGGTCTTGACAATTATTAGTCCTTAGACTAAGGTTGAATGACTAGCTATTTACGCTCCGAATACCATTCTTGTGAAGACTTAGGGAACGGAAAACTTAATCAGGAATTATGTACACTTTTAATGAGCCAGCTTCGAATGAACAACAGTGTCGTTTTACATGAGACTACAATTGCTTTAAAAAAATGTCATGGCCAGAAATTAAAGGTCATAACATTGTAAGATGTTCAGAGTTGAAATCCAATAATTATTGATTCCGCCTATGAAGAAATAATTAGTGTGCTTTTGTTTGAAGAAATGCTGACAAAGGACCGGGACCACCTACTACACTAATTAGACATAAAAGAAAACCTACTGAGGAGTACATGTATTTAACTTTTCCTCTAAACGAATGCTTAGTCGGCTAGAGATACTGGGCCTGCCGAGATCAGGACCTGTTTCAATAATTTAGCTTCCTAACAATGCGATGGTAAATATTTACAATTAGAATGAGAAAGGGATGGAGATAGAGAGAGGAAGAGAGACGGGTAGATAACGAGAGAGACATATATGGAGAGAAAGTGGAGAGAAAGTCCAGAGAGAGAGAGAAGAGAGAGAGAGAGAGAGAGAGAGAGAGAGAGAGAGAGAGAGAGAGAGAGAGAGAGAGAGAGAGAGAGAGAGAGAGAGAGAGAGAGAGAGAGAGAGAGATGTGTAAGTTTAATTAGATCGACATGTTGACACGAATAATTATTATTAATAATATTAATAATTATTATATAATGGCATTTTTGTACCATTTCAAAATGCCCCAAATTATAGAATAACCCCCCCCCCCCCAAAGTGTTCTTATGTAATACACTCGGTTATATATCAGTACACAGGCATATCAATGTATCAGTATAATATACGATATAATGATTACCTCTAGAATTGAATCGAGAAACTTAATGTTATGCTAATCTTGTTAATCTGTTAAAAGGAACACTCATTTTGCTTTGCGGTCATGACGTGCTATTCGATCTCTCGCAAGGTGCATTTTTCTCCCCCCTTTTCATGCAAATGACACTGTTAGATAACATTTGGGTAAACAAATCTATGTAATTACTAAAACCACATAACTCTGAGATAGATGGAAAGGATATAGATAGATAGCAAAAGAGGGAGGGAGAGAGATGGAGGTGAGTGAGTGTGTTTGTTTTTACAGCACGTCAACACGGTAACGGCTATGTTGTGCCCATGATGTCCGAAGCCAGTTAATGCATTATACTAGTAGCAACGGTGACTCTTTTATCTCTCTGAATAGTAAAAGCATACAAATTGTGCGCAAAAAGGTTGGTTAAAAGTAAAGGGTATATACAGTACCGATAGTTTAAAAGATCCATGGGTAGGATTATCACAGTTAAATTTTACTATATACACCAATGTCCGAGTAGGCGCCGAGGGGGGAAGAAAAAGAGAAAATAAGAAAGACATAGAGAAAGGAAAAGGAGAGAGAGAGGGAGAGAGAGAGAGAGAGAGAGAGAGAGAGAGAGAGAGAGAGAGAGAGAGAGAGAGAGAGAGAGAGAGAAAGAGAGTCGACATGTTTTATCCATGGCATAATAATGTTTTTAGATAATTTGTCTTTTACACACATCACAGTTTTATTTATATTCCTCTTTACTTCGTTTAAAAAGTTGTGTACTCTTGTTATTTCAATATATAACAGGGGTGGGAGGAATATTTCTGTCGTGAGATTGTACAATATTGCTTAGAAAGTATTCGCATCGAAATTAATTTAGAGAATATAGATGGTGCATTCAAGTAGCGCTTAATATTATTACTGTATTATTGCTCCATCTGTCACTCTGAAGGCAACTTCACGCTGAAATTCCTTTGGGAATTTGATCTTCGCTAAGTTTCCCTTAGAGTTAGGCCTAGTTACAGAATGGTGTAAGATAAGACTGATACCGAAACACAAAGCTAAATACAGATATTAAATGCCAATTCCATGCATCGTCAATAATACGATTATCTCCTCAAATGAATGACATAATGAACAATATCCAGCAAAAAATGTATAACCCACAATCAGCCTGGGGTCATATTAATGAACAATATCCAGCAAAAAATGTATAACCCACAATCAGCCTGGGGTCATATTCATTATAACTGAAACTTAAAAAAACGACTGAAGAAACAATCAGTTCATAAGTGGTTTATGGCCTAGGACAAAAATTAAAATTGAAATATATACATTGATGAAATGAAAAATGCATGATAAAGTGTGATGCGTTTTAAGACGTTTCGCTCTAAAGAATCGTTGCCAAGTCGTAGCCGCAAAGCTGAATAGACAGATAAACTCGTTAAGAGCTCACTACTCTGGCAGACGTAGACAGATAAACTCGTTAAGAGCTCACTACTTTGGCAGACTTAGACAGATAAACTCGTTAAGAGCTCACTACTCTGGCAGACTTAGACAGATAAACTCGTTAAGAGCTCACTACTCTGTCAGACTTAGACAGATAAACTCGTTAAGAGCTCACTACTCTGGCAGACTTAGACAGATAAACTCGTTAAGAGCTCACTACTCTGGCAGACTTAGACAGATAAACTCGTTAAGAGCTCACACTACTCTGGCAGACTTAGACAGATAAGCTCGTTAAGAGCTCACTACTCTGGCAGACTTAGACAGATAAACTCGTTAAGAGCACATCTTACTCTGTTAGGCTAAGACAGTTATGTTCTTAACGTTTAATGTTTTTATCTAAAGAATAGGATAAAAACATATCATGTGCTGATGACAACACTCTATTCCTACAATCAGAATTGAATTTAGTGTACATCGCATTAGCCAGTATTTTCTTTCGGTACTCTTTAATCATCTGCAACATAATTTCTCCTATTTTGAAAATCGTTTTACATTAAATCTTATTTTAACGCTTTACATTTCCCCAATGAAATGATGCGTGACAAAAGCTTATAAAAAAAGACAATGCTAATTCTTAAAGTATTAGCATTTTATGTGCTTCGCTGGTTTAACAATTACTTATTATCAAGAAAATGGAAGATAGGGCGTTTATTAAACGGTTGGCACTTTTGACACAACCGCTTCGGTAATAGTATGTCACAACCACAGAAACATAATTATTTATACCCCAACATTACATTAACATAAAATACATAATAAATAAATTACATTTGATATAATGTTTTCATATGCAAATGATGAACTGGTGAAGTTTATGTTCTGCCTGAAAGAAATGAGTTTAATGAAATAAACATAATTTATTTGTTGAAAAAGATTTCTGCATCATTTGTATAAGTTGAGAATTTACATTTTTTTTCCAGCTGAGCAAACAGAGAGAATGAAAAAAGATTCATTCCTGTAGCGACTTTAAAAATTAAAAGACTGTGATTTCACACTGGCTGTTCAGTAAGGTAAGTTGGTCATTCTGAAAACAATGATCTCAAAACTGGGTTAGACTAAACTTCAAGACCAGCACAGGCACAAAATCGTGGGATCGAGATTCTCTATGGCTTATTGCATTTTTTTTCATTCTGATCTAAAACATGTTTTCGAAATTTCTCTTTTATATTTAAAATAAAAAGCTGTAAAAACTACGCATTGATATATATATATATATACACACACATTTGTTACTTCCATTGATGAAAACCCTGTTTCCGTTATACGACACTAGTCGTGTTTATACAGAACAAAAGAGGTCATGATGATTACCAGGTATGTTCGTAAACAAGACGGAGAAATGTGAGCGCAAACACGAGAACAACGAAAATAATTATTATGTTACTTACATACGTGATCCTGGTATAATTAGACTCGTAGCGATGTAAGCCCGCCAGGTAGAAAACTGAGAAGCAGCCGTGGTCTGGTGATAAACTCCAACATGAGACTCACAGAGGCTGTCCGTATGAACGCGTGAGTACCATACCTCATCTAGCATACAGTGAGACAGACGGTCGCGCCGTCGCTTTTTCTGCTCTCTCATTCCTCCTGATCACGCCCTCCCCCCCCCCCCCCCTTTCTCCTCTCTCTCTCTCTCTCTCTCTCTCTCTCTCTCTCTCTCTCTCTCTCTTGCCGCGCCGTATTCCTCTCTTTTTTTCTACATCTCCTCTCTCTCTCTCTCTCTCTCTCTCACTCTCTTTCTCTCTGTAATGAAATGGGGTAGTGGGTTAGGAAATTCAGACCGGAGAGGGAGGGGGGCCGGGGATGCTGTGGGCGTTTCCACAGAGGAATTCAACAGCTGTGTAATTGTACCAGAATTATATGACAGAGAGAGAAAGAGAGAGAGAGAGAGAGAGAGAGAGAGAGAGAGAGAGAGAGAGAGAGAGAGAGAGAGAGAGAGAGAGAGAGAGAGAGAGAGAGAGAAAGAAAGAAAGGGAGAGGGGCTGCGACAGCAACCTATGCAGAGTTGCAAATAGAACAGTGAACTAAACAACATTTCAGAGGATACAGAGGGACGTGTGTGCGTGGGCCCTTACACGCTCAAGTGTAGTCACAGGACAAAAACAATACAAAACAAGCGAAAAAAAAGAATTAAAAAAGAACCGATTAAACAATGATACATTATGTAAATGTTCCACTGGTATTTTTGTCCTTATTGCGGAGAGAGAGAAAGAGAGAGAGAGAGAGAGAGAGAGAGAGAGAGAGAGAGAGATACAAAGAGAGATAGAGGGGGAAAGAGGCATAGAGAGAGAGAGACATAGAGAGAGAGGCGAATGGAGAGACCCTTCGGGCGGGGATAGCAACCTACTGAGGAATCAAAGTGAATACTCCACAGTACATCAGTGCTTGGAAGAGGCAAACTGACCTCAAAGGGAACATACTGTAATGTAATCACTGACGCTAATCTTGCTCCCTACGATACTTTGCACGGGGAGGAAAACATAATTTCTTTATCTAATCTGAAAATGAGGAATATAAGGTAAAAACACAAGAAAACCCGTAGGCATACTGGTAATGGATATTCCTTGAAAAGCACCATCTTATTTGGCCGAGACCCCCTAGCGATGCAGGAAATTGATTTACACCTATCCTGTTTATGTCGTTTACATTTTTGTTCAAACCAAGCAGTCTGTTTGGCATTAACAGGGACCTTCTCTGCATTGCTATGGTTTCCTTAGATTGTATCCTTAGAAAGGTATATTAACCTATCGAGAAAAACTAAAAGGAAAAACTGTAAACCAAAACTGGAAATTTCTATGAACATTTCTTAGAGAGACTTCAATAAACGTTGTTAGAAGACGTGCAGAAACGTTATAGTGCCAGTTTGTACTAAACATTTTTTTTCTCCGTTTGAGAGCTTTATGTTCTCTTACAAATACAAGAATAAGTATCGTTTAGCATTACTGACACCTCTGCGGACATTATTACTTGATGGATTCACTAAAACCTAATGTGGAGCTCATGTCTTCCAACAAAGAAACATAACTCTTGATGAAATCACATCCTTATTTGCACAAACTTGTAACAACAGAGAGCCCTCTAAGCCGTCATAACGCATTCCTCCCTTATTCTTTGCTTCTTTCTAAAAACATGAATGGTTTCTATAGGATAGGAGAAAATGGATATAAAAATAAGATACGATACGATACGATAAGGTAGTTATTGACAGCATAAAAACCAACAACTTACAAACGGCAGCATTAAAATCAATTGACAGCGAGAAAACATGTACACTAAAATGGTAAGGAGTCAAACTCACAATCAGTGACAAACGTCAAACTCCTTTCTTTACGGACTTCGCGATCCGCGCGACAACAACGGATGACCTAATCACATCTTTGATGCTTTGAGTTTTCTGGTCACTCATTGGCTCAGTGAGTCTAAATTAGAGCTGTGATTGGACACTTGTGCAGTTTCCTTTACCAATTGTCTTCGTTCTTGCTACATGCCTCTTTATTGCAAGGCGTCTAATGTCTTTATAAATCGGTATCTTTCTATACTCCATCTTCATGAAGTTTGATTAACTCCCTGCGTGCTAATCCAATAGTTTTTTAAACCTAGGCTAACAATATAGGCTATGACAATGTTATAAACTTACGTTTTCGACCTTTCTCGTGTATGGATATTTGAAATGCCGTAAAAGCCTCAGGGTGGTTGTATGCCAAATGCATTTTTAGCACGTGATGCAGTTGTTATAATGATCACTAATGCTCTCTGCACGCTTTTCGTACCCAACTTTAATAACTGTTAAAAGTACACCCTGAGGCCAAGTTTGAGTAACAATTGGCACACTGTATTCGTCTACATCCCTTTTTCTGCATTGTAGATTGCAGATGCTGATAAATCTTTGTATCTTTCAATTACTTCCATGAAAGCTCATCTCATAATCATTCTCTGAAAATAGCATTACGCATGTATGTGAAAAACTGCTTTAGTTTAAAGCAGCATTGTTATTTCCATAGCGCGAAAGAGGAAAATAGATCGTTTGTTTCATTTAACATTCCAAAGCATAACTGTTCTTTAATAGACCATCAAATCTGCTGGCGGTAAATGGAGATTTATTGCGCTTAACCGAGGCATGCAGTAAATGGGGATATATATTGCGTTTAATCGAGGGACTTACCAACAGTAACTGCTTCACAGCCCTGCATTGCGTTCATGCTTGGGTTTATACATCTTTTCGTTTAGAAATAAACTCCTAAACTTTACACAAAACTGGAACAAAAGTGTGGCATTTGACAGATCTCTCTCTCTCTCTCTCTCTCTCTCTCTCTCTCTCTCTCTCTCTCTCTCTCTCTTTTAAAAAAATAAAGCATTGTTTTAATATTTTGCTTACACATCCTCCTAAACTTCGTGATGGGCATTGATGAAAGGAAAGGTAAAGATGATTATCTAGCTCTGGCATTGTCAAGCACATGGGTGCTGGGTTATGCGATCCATATGGTCACAACGGGAGCCAAGATAAATAGCTAGAGCACAGATTTCGGAGCAGATACTTCATCAAGTACGAAACTCCAGAAAGACAAAGTTAACAAGAGAATGTTTGGCATCGTCACAGTTGGTTCCACCTAGTCTGGTTCATCATCTATTTTATGTCTCTGAGGTTCTACACTGGGGATATGGATCATCTTGAAGTTATGTACATAATAGGAAAGGATCAAACAGAATCAAACCTTAACGGTCGTATGTACAACGTTGCAGTACCTTACGAGTCGTCGTGAGCCTTCCTATTTTTATATTTTAGACGAGTCGTAAACTTACTACACCCCTAGTTGTTTTTTTTATAGTTTTTTTTTACTATCAGGGTCTTATCGAGTTCACGTTATTAACTTTAGAAAAGGCCCATATGTTCCATCATGTGACCGATCTTGCATATATGGTGATTTTTGTATAATTATTTCTTTATACTAACTCGACTTAGATTTGATGTATTGTAAAGGAAACATTTTGGGGGAAAAATAATAAAACTACATGTTATTCATATCATGTTAAAATTCAATATAGAGTGTATGGTGAACCTGAGAGATAATGACACTGAGACATCAATTTTAAATATGAGTTTTAAATACATATCTAACTTTCTATGACACTTTGTAAATCTTGTTTACTTACAATTTTTCTTATACTGTATTATTATCTTTCAGTGATTGCTATTTTATCGTATTGATTTGATAAATAGAGACTGGAAAATATTCATGATGAGTGAGAATATTAACCTCGAAACAAAGGTATAAAGATGGAATGATCTCTTCAACAAGTTTTTCTCTTTGTCTTCTTTTCCGCGTTCTTAAAAAAATACGACTCCTATAGGGAAACAGAATGCTAGGAGTTTTACCGACAATTAACGGGTTTTCACTTGCATCGATTAACAATCATCACTCATCTCACTTAGGACAGCCCGGTATCAAACAAAGGACTGAAGGAGGACAATGAAAGGTCTGTGTCTTTCTTGAATGTTTTCCTTACTCTCTCTATCTTTCCATCACTTTCATTCTTCTTCTTTATCTGTCACTCTGACTTTGTTGCACTGAGCTGACTGAAAGAGAGAAAGGGACGAGGGGCGTTGGATTATTGACTGGTGTCCTCAAGGTCACTAGAGAACTGGAGACAGTGTTAAGCGTGTGTCGAGGACCAAGTGCTTTGCTCACCCTAAATCAATTAGCTCTCACCCCATACAACCCCGATTGCTAAACGTCGAAAAATATTCATGATATGAGGGTCAAGCTATGGTCGATATGTGTGAAGAGGGTAACTGATAAAGAGCAAAATGGAAGTTAAAATAAGGAAAAGTTTCTAAAAACACAAACAATAATAGAGATTAAAGGGCAAAAGCGAAAGAATCAAACGCACATAATTATTCGTGCAAAAGTGTCTTTCGAACAGAAGTCATGATTTCTGAAGATGATCTAGAGAAAAAAAGTTCTTCTTAGCGTGTAACTCTAAAATAGAAAGTATTTTAGGCAATCATCATGATTATCTTAATGTCTAACAACATAAGCCTGCAATGATACTTTATTACAAGTCATCGAAGGAGATTCTTCATCGCTCTATGTAGGGAAGATTCTATATGATAAATGTTCAAAATTTACCAGTATAAATTGAGAAAGAGAGAGAGAGATAGATAGATATAGAGAGAAAAAAAAAAGAGAGAGAGAGAGAGAGAGATAGAGAGAGGGAGAGAGAGAGAGAGAGAGAGAGAGAGTGAATGGAGTTCTAGAGAGGAGAGTGGAGTATAAGATATATAGATAGATAGATAGAGAGAAAGAGAGAGAGAGAGAAATAGAGAAAGGAGATGAAGAAAGAGGTTGAGTGTAATAACCCTGCTACCGTCTGCAAGCTGAGCTCTCCATATCAGTGAGGCCGGCTAGACCTTGAGTGCCTTTCATTGTAAGACTGAAATACTGAAAAGATAACCAATCGTCCTTCAAGATAAGTCTAGCCTTCAGAATTATCCCTCCGGAATTGGCTGGAGGAAAAATGCCCTGTCCATAGTAATGGATGGGTTTTGTAAGCATTTGTCTTCTGTTTCTCTTTTTCTTTATCTTTCTTCCTCCTCTCTTTCCTTCAGCCACCCACACTCACTCTTTCTCTCTCTGAACATCCATACCCCCTCCTCTCTCTCTCTCTCTCTCTCTCTCTCTCTCTCTCTGTCTATTGCTTTTCAAGCCAGTTACAGTATTTCATTTATATTATTTCGTAGTTGTTAATGTAAATCCCAAGAAAATCTCGGGTACGACTTTGCTTAGACCGAACAGGTTTTAAGGGCTTTCATTGAGCGAGGATTAAATGGTAAACGTTTTTTTCCCACTTTTTTACATTTACAATCGCAGGCTTTACGCTCACTGAGTATCTTTGTCCAGAATAAATAATACTTTTAATAGGTATGGTAAGCTTACTTAGATGGACAAACAACAAATGCCGATACTGAAACGCTTCGCCAATAACAGCTCGAAGAGAAAACAAAGTCAGGCAGGTGGACGAATAGATAGAAGTAGGTAGTCTAGATATATAAACTACGCGCAGGTGAGTAAACAATCGAAGGGATACATGTATTCTGATCGACAGAGTAATAAACAAAGAACGAAATGCGAGAAACAGCTGGACAAGACACGGAATGGCTTGAGGTGAAGAAGTTTGAGAGACAGGTGGATAAATAAATAGAAAGAAAGATATATAGGAACATAGATAGATAGATAGATAGATAGATAGATAGATAGATAGATAGATAGATAGATAGATAGATATATAGATAGATAGATAGATAGATAGATAAATAGATAGATAGATAGGCTGACCGATGTTATGTATAATACAACGATGCAATATAGTTAGATTGGTTATGACGATGGTAAATAAAAATTGAAAGAGATACACACACACATAGAGTGAGAAAGGGCGAGATGGTTGAAAAGATATATAAAGAGGAGCCTGATGAGCGAAAGCAATAAACTGGCGGCTAAAAAATTCACGTTTATGTACACGAGAAATGGCCCAGTGTTATTATTATTAAGATTCACACATATAAATAGATATAAATACTGATTGGCAGATTTGTAAATGGTAAAAAACAACAACAACAACAACAACATTGAAGAACGTATGATTAGGTAGATGGTCACGTATATGGACAAATAGAGAGATGAATAGATAAGTAGACATTATAGCTAGACAAATAGAACTGTTAGCTAGAAATACAAGTTTAAAAATAATAACAAAAATAATAAATCTACGTGAGAAAAGACCAAGCGATAAATTGATAAATTCAGAATTGGATTGATGGAAACTAAATAAAGAAAGATAAATTACATTTGCCAATGTAAAAACCTGCTTGATATAAATACATAGGTGAGTTCTTTAGGCGTTGCATATCTGGTCATTTTTGTTTGATTCAGTCTACTCTCAGATCTTGTTGTATATTAAACTGAAGCGTCAAAAAAAAAACTATTCTCCTCTAAGGTATGGGGCTCGAACTCCCCAGAGCTTTCTTATGGATACCAGGACAAGCGCTCTAATCACTCGGTATAAGTAATCTTAAAATGTACATGTTTTATTAGGTTATAGAAACTAACAAGATAAACCAATGGAATAAAAACAACAGCAATAAATAAACAAAAACAAAAAGTATCGGTAAAGGGCCTGAAGGAAGGAAAAACAGATATTCGGAATTTCAGGAGCAAATGTTTTAGAACTTGACATATACATGGAAACTATTTTATCGCTACTAGTCGACCATGTAACAGTCTTGGGCAGTAAGAAAAATTAATATCGGTCCGGAGCAGCAATGGGATTATTTTCAACACTAGCAATCTTCTAGTCGGTAAAACGAGTGATCTTCTTCGGAGACACAAAAAAACAACAAAAACAAAAAAATCCCACAAAAACAACAAAAAAACAAACAAAACAAAAACAGCCACAGTTGTAACATCAAATTGATTTTAACCTGACAAGTTTCCCTATAACTCTGTTTCGAAGAGGTTTTTTATTTTATTTTTAACCTTTTCATTATTTTACCGAACACTCACTATTTATTGTGAATTTTATGAAGCATTGGATGAACTTCGTTAACTTATTTGGCTGAAGCCTGTCGGAAAACGCTATGGGTTCCGTCTGATGCAGTTCTATTTTGGGGCAGGACCTCTGTGTAGTACTTAACTCAGTTTGACAGAGGCATTCATGGAGAATGTGGTTAGTGCTAGAATAGATAACTGTTGCAGCAACTCTGTATTTATAAAGTGAATAGGAAAACAAAACCAATGGGGAAAAAAACAATACTATAAAACCACACTATTTTGTTTCCTGATTTTTATGGTAAGTATCCAGAGAAATAAAAAAATCAGTTTAAATATCTTAACATCATAAAACTGTAGTTTTCTAAATCTGGTTTACAAATTGTGTGATATAAGGTTATAAAGCCAACAAAACAAACACTTAAAACCAGCAACAAAAATACAAAACGAGTAAAAAAACAACAACAATAAAGCAGATATTGAAATTCTAGGAGAAAATAGAACCCGACATCTAGTACATGGAAACTATTTTATCGCTACTAGTCAACCATGTTACTGTCTTGGGTTCAACGCCTTACCTCGTAGCTGTCTCTTTCCTGTTTCTTTGAGATCAGAATGCAAATGACTGATGTTAGCAAATGGAGCTATAATTCGGCTCACTAGAAAATCTGCATAATTATTGAGATGATGATAACAAGAGTTGGTCCATTAATCTCTTCACCCCCTTCTATTCTATTCGCTTTTCTCAATCCACCATAATCATCTCATGGCTTGTCTTGACTATGGTCTCTTGTTCCCACTGTAGTTAATGTCGCATTGACTTGATCATTGTGCATTTGGTATTCCCTAAGCACAATTAATTTACCGTGCTAAAACGGACGCGTATAATTTACAACTTTGGCTTAACCTATTTATCAAACTCACATTTTCAATTGCGCCACAACAATACTGAAATCAATGCCTTATTTATGTACAACGCATAATAATTATTATTGAAACTATTTTATCACTATGTACGTTCTAGTTTATCCGTAACTGATAAAAAATGCATGCATGCTTGAATCGGAGTAGGCACATAAAATGTAAAAATGACTAAGTATGTGAAGGAAAACATGCATGCAGATAAACACATTGTTTTATTTTGTGTGTGTTCATATTGAACCATGAAAATTTTGAATAAAATCTCTTAAATATAATTATGTAATTATTGAAATTTACGCACAGAACCATGTGAAAAATGAGTCCGTGTAAAAAAATAATGCTAAAACCGTCTTCGGAGTTTCAGGGCGACTCGCAACGACAGCTATCTTTCAAAACGTAGAGAAAGAGAATGTGTCTTCACAGCGGGTTTATCTGTGGCTAAATTCACAGGCTTTTCGTTTGGCCTGCTAATAAAATTACAGGTCGGCCAGACAGACTGTCCCTGTAGACAACAGAATTCATTAGTGAGAGGGGAGGTTGCAGCGCCACGCTCCAGCCCACTGGCCAAGCTGCCAACCTCACCAGACTTTTCAGTTTGACTTTGTTGCTTAGTGTCCAACTTCATTTTAGGATATAGTGGATGGGTTTCAAAGCTAACGTCTGACAAAATTACATGCTGCCACTCAGAGATAGTGCGGGGATACCACGACTTTCTCCTAAGCCGTTCACGTAATACTGACACGAACCCAGCCAGTAGGGGACTGAATAGAACATGAATACATTTTTGACCGGTGGAGTGTTTCACCACCCGCCATGAAAATATATTACAAATAGGGGCAAAGCAGTGCAAGAAAATCCGTGAGATTTCTCTGTATTTTGCTTTTGGGGCAAATGTTGGCAATGCTGGAGACGTAGCTTGGCCAATCGGTGCGGAGCTTCACCGGAGTCCCATTTCAGAAATATTATTGTGCATGTAGGCTCCAGTGTACAGTGCTCATCGTGTCTCGTAAAGCATGTCACATGGTTTCCAATAATTGAAAACTGATTTATGAAAAGCTTTATCCTTGTTTTGATATAAGAAATAACATTTATAATAAGATTACAATCAATCCTTAAGTAGCAGTTAAAGGAGTGGGGACTTAAAAGAAAAAAAAAAGCTTTAGATGTTGCTTTCCACTAAAATGGGTTAGTCCATTCCAATGGACTATGGAATTAAAAATAAACCATTATCTATATCAAAATAATTATTACGACCATTGTTTAAAGTAACTCAAAGTACCTTTGAGTAAGTTACGACCTTAGTTATTTTCTTCTATTTCATCTTTTTCTTTAAACATATTCTTCTGAGGTTGGGGGGAAGAAAAAGCGGGATAGGGGATGAGACCGGTGAGTAGATTTGATCTACAGATTGAATGAAAACCACATGACTGTAATAACAAAACAGCTGCGCTGAATGATACACATTGGATCGCGTACGACTGGTCCTATGCCATCTTATTTCTATATCTTAAGTCAAGTCGTAAGCTTACCACAGCGTTTTACTAACGGCCTCTCATCTCATTGTTGTGTTTCTTCACATGATGCCTTATGGGTAATCTTTATTGATCTCAGTTCAGATATCGCTAAGCTCTTTCCTAATTACTTGTAAACGTCTCCTAGGCATCAAACAAGACATCAAAATTAATAAGACATAATTAAATGCCGACGGAACCCCAGAAAAGGATGCACAAGGCTTGGCGAGTCACTTCACACTGACACCGACCCAACCAGTAAGAAAAAAAAAACACGATACGGGGCTCGAACCCCGGACTTCATGCATCGGAGGCCGGCGCTTTGATCCTGGGCCACGACGCTTCTTTTCTATTATCTTGTCCGAGACTCCGAGGCAATCGATTTTGGGTTTACATTCTGCAGCCGTTGTAACTAGCTACCCTTGACCCACAGGGGAGCGCCGCTTGCGTTACAAAAATATCCTTGAAACTACGGCTACGCCATGCATATTACCGCCCTGAGTCGCACAGGGTAGCTAATAAGTTCGCAAACATAATTAGTCTTTATGTCATAATCATTGCTATCGAGGTTATAGTTAAATCTATTCCGTATAATTATACCGAGCTTGTAAAATTCGAGAGAGATTGCATTTTTTGGCATATTCTAAAGTGATGGATTATTTAATTACTTTTCCAATGGCTTCTTTTTGATGCTCCTTCCAGAAACTAGTGGTTTTAAAATTAGTCTTGTTTCAATGACAATATCAAAACAATGTCATCTCGCCCCTCCTCCTTTCCCCTACTGTTTTCCTGCAAAACCACCTTTAAGACTTTTAGATTTAGCTGACAAACGTATTCAGAAAAAAAAAAATCTTTTTGGGGGAATTAAACCAGATATTGTTTGGGTTATGCACACGTGACTAATGCAACGTACTTTTTTTGTAGAATTTTCCGTCCCCGCTAAAAGCCATTACCGTAACAGCTTTGGACTTGGCTTAGCTCCACATAATTTGTTCATAATAATATTATTCCTGTGATTACAGAAAAAAAGATTTGGAAAAATCCGATAAATATTGTTTAGTCAGTGATCTTGAAACGCAAACTCCCCCCGCCCACCACTCCCGTTGGGTCCTGAAAGGACGGATGCTTTTGGCGTTTACCCGCAGCAAGGCGGTTCTTTCGTATTTCTGACAGACATTTCCAAAGCCTGTGGGATTCGGTAATGAGGAGAATGAGATGGAAATGGCTCAGGTTACCGGCCAAGGGCCCACGGCCACTTTGTAATAGTCTAGTACAAAGAATGCATACATAATGAAGAACAAAGTGTGTATTTTAATGGACGTATGGAGGGCGATTTTATGTTAGTTTTTTTTTTTAAAGTAACAGCAACGGAAACTGTATTCAAGACATACTGATAAAAATTAAAAGACCAAGGTTAACGTGGATTCTTGTTTAAAGAACAGAGAAAATAATTTCGATTCCAATGCATTTAGCACAAAAAAACATCAAATGTCCGCACACCGCAGGGGATTTAACCCATTGAGGTGTTCAAAGTGAAATCTCTTTAGACATTTCCTCTGACATTATTTTTCAGAAAAAAGGACGGTAAAAAGATTAACGCAAACAATAAGAATATCTAAGAATTAAATTAACAGTTTTCGATGAAAAAAGAAACGATTCTAAGGCGCTAAAATTGCTGAAATCGTGAAGAGTGTAAAAACCAAACTTTTGCAACATGGAATGCTATGTTTATCAATAAATAGCTTCATCTCATATCTTTATTCAAGAGGGTGAGAATATTACACATAATTTGGAGCATACAACTATCCAACAAAATGACAAATCATGAACTAAACAGCAACAAACACAGTAAACAACAGTCACAAATACTCGAATCACACAAGCACACAAGTATCCTATTCCTTGAAGCCAATCAATAAAATTGGGACTAAATGCTTGTAAAAATCAAGCATATGTCACTTTTCATAAACAATCGGAAATCCATGTTATAATCATCTTTAAAAGATTGTAAAGTGAAATAAATCTGAAATGACGAGAGCGTGCGAATCTCTGCGTGTGTATGTGTGTGCGCTCAATTAACTGAAGACACCCCATTAAGATGATTTGCGCTGATAAAATGTAATACGTGAGTGTCATCCAGTACTTCAACCCTGCTTACTGTCAAATACATACTAATAAAGTAAATTCATCAACCGTATTGGTAATGATAAAAATCAGCTACGAGCTCCTGACAGGCAATTATGCAAGTTCTAAAAGCAAACTTGGGGATATCTCTTATGGTTTCATGATAAACTTATTATGACATTTTGAGGAAAAAAATGAACTGCATAAACAAAAATAAAAAAGATGTAAAACATAGAAAGGATAGATAGATAGATAGATAGATAGATAGATAGATAGATAGATAGATAGATAGATAGATAGATAGATAGATAGATAGATAAATAGATAGATAGGTAGATAGCCTGCCCATTTAAGACAAGGCATCAGATAGATAGATAGATGGATAGATAGATAGATAGATAGATAGATAGATAGATAGATAGATAGATAGATAGATAGATAGATAGATAGAAAATAGAGAGGAGAGAAAGAGAGAGAGAGAGAGAGAGAGAGAGAGAGAGAGAGAGAGAGAGAGAGAGAGAGAGAGAACGGCAGGTTGAGCGAGGAAAAGAGATATATGCACGTAAACCGAAGAGATAAATTAGCATAAACTACGACGATTTAGAGTTAGGTGGGGTATGAATATTTCAGTAAGTATTTATTTGCATCTGATAGGGAGACTAAAATTGCTATTATTGATTTAAGAAACATGAGAAGTTGTCACTAAGAAGACATTACACATGTATATTAAAAAAATTAGGGAGTATATATATATATATATAAATTACATCGATAGATAAACACCAATATAGTGTACAGGGAGGATAAGATTTAAGAATATCAGGAAATTATTTTTCCGCGGCTTCCACAAAGTGTCTTTTTATGAACTATTTACTTCATATCTGGGTGAAATGGAAGAATAGTAAAAATATATATTTTAGTTTTAAAAGAAAGTTTGTTTACAACATTGGGTTCGAATTTAATACATTTCTTACATTAACCTTCACCGCCTTTGGATGGGTGAAGAACACCCATCCCGTGTACATATTGTAGAACTCTTTTTAATGGTGCCAATTTTAAGAGTAAAATCTACATGTATTCCTCAATGTGTGTTTTGGGCTTCTATCTGTGTTGTTCATTTCTGACGCATAATGACACGTGCCCACGTCCTTTGTTGCTATGCCCCGCAATATGATCTGCTAGAAGTAGATCAAACTTAGACATTAGTTATAATACTTCCAACAATTCAAGAAAGTTAGTGGTACTGTTATGTTCAAATCCAACTCGTTGGCTATAAACAGGTATAGGGTATAGGGGGTCCTCTTTCGCACAAAAAATTCACAACAGACACAATCCTTCTCGAATCCCGACGCCTCTATTTTCAATTGTGAGGCGAAAGAGCTGTCTAACATCCTACTTTGTTTTCCAAACAAGTAGAAGTCATTTACAGCTTTGTGGTGAGTATCACTGTTTTCATGCTGGGACAATCGCTCTTAAATGTTTTTCCAGTTGTTAAATCCTGATTTCTGACGTGAAAGTAGTCTCACCGGTGGTTCTGAATAATTTACAACACTCACAAAATACTTTCCCCGTTGACTATGAATAATAAGTCCAGCTCTTCTTACGGTTCTTTTTTTCAATTTTCAAGCTGTTTATAAAAATGAGATCTTTGATGATACCGAGAATAATCTTTGTATTCACGCTTTGATGTGTTGAAATCCAAAGCAGCTGAGTTTTGAACGGTGGTTTGGTTAATTACATTCAGTTAGTTCTGGGTCATGATAGAACTTGAATTCTACAGGTTTTGATGTCAGTGCCTTTTAATAGTGTGGTCAGGTTGCTCTCGTCCCCGTGTACTGGGTCTGCAGGTTTAGATGTCAGTGCATTTTTATCGGTATGGTCAGAAACAGGTTGCTCTCGTCCCCGTGTACTGGGTCTGATGAAACATTACCAGTCTGTTTTATTAAAATGTTGAAGCTGTAGATTCTCCAACATTGCTTGAGTTGTTTTCTTTTGGGTTTTATAAATTCAAAATGAGTCCTGCATTCAGATGTGCTTTTCTTTTCCTTCGAACTCTTTTCCTGTATTACGTTTCTGGCTTCCACTTTCATATAATCTGTCTGTACCGTGTTGACGAGATGCTTAGAGAGTAATAGTTCTCCGCCTAGCGTCTTAGTGTGGTCAAAAGACAACCTCGGAAAACACAGCAGAAGCAGCAGCAACAACACCAGCGATAGCATCAACATTAACAACAACAGCAACCTAAAAACAACAACAATACAAACAACAAACAACAACAATTCAAGAAGAGGACATTTTTTTGATGGAAAGGATTTTGTTAACCTTGTGATTGCAAGCGCGGTGACCCTTGAGGCGCGGGGCTCTAGGCTACAGCCGTTTAGCCCCTGGCCTTCTTTTAACCTTTGCTGATATAACGTTTTCTCGTCTGGGTTGTAAAAAATATCTTAATGTTGTCCAAATATTTTCATCCATAGAACATTTAATCTACGAATATAAATATTGTGGATAAAGCAACATGTAATTAATCCAAACCCTCATCTGTGAGGAAAAGGAGAAGGGAAATGGATAAAGATATAGATGAGAAATGTGGTACAGAGACTAAAGATACCCCCCCCCAAAAAAAAAACAAAAAAAAAAACAAAAACAACAACAAAACAAAAACAAACAACCACACAAAAACAAACAACAAACAAACAAACAAACAAAAAAACAACAACAACAACAAAACAACAACAAACAAACACACACAAAAACAACAACAAACAAACAAACCAAAAACAAACGACCAAAAAAAAAAAAACGCCTCAACAACAGCAAAAAAAAACAAACCCAACAATACAAAACAAAACAAAACCTGAGAAAAAGAAAGCAAGGACAAAGGATTCAAAGCTTAACAAATCTGGTAAAAAGAAGAATAATAGAATTTTTTAAAGTTGATAAAATAGGAAAAGAGTCATTTTAAGAATGATTGATTTTCTGCTTGTGCGAGTATTGAACAAGCGGTCCTTGGTGCATGCAAACAGTTGAAGTCCGGAGCACATAAATAACGCGAAGCAGTGGTGTTTCTGTCAACAAACGATTGTTCTTTTTTTTTCTTGACAGCTTTACGTTCTCTTGTGTGCAGACTGGGGGGAAAGGTGGGGAGAAGGAGGGGAATATTTTCCAGCTAGATCTAAAGCAAGATCAGAATCAGTTGGTTTCAAGGGGAAAAGCCGATGCCAACCGAGAGTAGTTAAACGTATGCACTGTACCATGGGTACACGACTTCTGTACGGCGCCTCAAGATTTGTACTTATAGTAGATCATCCGATAGATAGCAGACATGTACATGTATCTGTATGGTGTCTCTAACTAATGCTCTGTATAGTGTATTAAAGTGCATGACATACCTGTGTGTCGTTTTTTAATCGTGTTTGATGAACTAATTGACGAACTAAATGAGATCACAAAGTAATGTAATCAAGCACGATATTTGGGCTAGCTTTAGCACTAGTGCTAACATGATTACGACATAATTTTATATTAAAATATGCACATGTTTTATTCTAATTTTTATTATCTATAAATACCATCTTCAATTTCTTTGTCAGAATTCTTCTGACAGAGAAGGTTGAACTGAAAGAAATACTGTACATGTATTTGAGTGTGTGTGTGTGTGTGTGTGTTGTTGTCATAAAGTAATATTATTCTTTTAAATATGCGTGCTTTAGATTTAAAGAAATATTCATTTAAGAATAAATTCGGACACATTAATTTTTTTCTTCTTCTTTTTGTAAGAAAATTAGAAGCTGTTACCATTTATTTAAGCCCACATGTACAAGTGTATTTGCCATAACACAGTCGAAGTCACTATTCAAGTAGTAACAATGAACAAACAGAAACATAAATTCTCACAAGGGCGGCAGATGTGGATAAACAATAAGAATAGTAGGAAGGAAAAGTGCGAGAAATAGTACATGTACCTACATGTAATAATATTAATGACGTGCCGCTTAAAAATAAATTACATAATTTGTATTGAAGCTTAACACTACAGCAACAATAGTGAATTGCTAGTAGAAAAGACGACTGTCATGCCGCTAAACAGATACGTCGCAGTATTCCAGACAGACAAAACAAGATAAAACGATGCACCTAATCAATCCATTTCCTGGGCGGTGCGACACCTGCCCACCTCAGGGGAGAGGATGGAACCTGTGGATAAACCAAGCACATCCCCCGAGGGAAAATCTCAAGATTGAACGAGTCCATATGTTCACCATGTGACTTGTATACAATAGATCGCCCAATCCTTCCGTGTCTTGGCTATGGTTATCCACTGTATATTATGATAGATAGAGTGAGATAAGTAGAAATAACGAGAGAGAGAGAGAGAGAGAGAGAGAGAGAGAGAGAGAGAGAGAGAGAGAGAGAGAGCGAGAGAGTGTGTGTGTGTATGTGTGTCTTGTTTTCTATATTCACAATTACACCATAAGTATACCAATACTCTCATCTCAGTCTCAAGGTAAAAAGCACCCTACCATGCGACCAGATAGCTAGTTAACAGTTTGTCGTGGCGGTGTGACAATTTAGTTAAAGCATCTCAATTTACTTATTTTGTGGGTTGTTATTGACAACACGGTGTTCAGAGTGCCCTTTATTATAATCTAAGACAGCACTGTATTGTTCTCTGTACAGCGTTTTTAGCTGCTATCTGATAGTGATTTCCGTCGCTGTGGATTAATACTCCAGTTACAAATCGAACCACCGAAACGTGGAGGATGTGGAACATGAGATACGCACAATGGGGAGATATCGCCATATTGTTATGATAACACGGGGGATCCGACTGGCATTGTTCTCTGTACAGGATTTCCGATGCTTTCTCAATCCATATTCTGATCTGCGTCGTCGCAGTATAGCATAGCATGTCTCTAGGGAATCCAGGAGAAGGGAGCGAAGCTCTATTAACAGACAATCTGATTTTAGAATAGGTTTTTTTTTCTACATTATAGCCAATAATGGGCGAAAAGTTTCTCATCAAAATGTTTTTTTTTTCATTGTCAGTGTTTGAAGGAGTAAACTTTTATTTTTAAATATACTGTCCCATAAAATCAAAACTTGCCTGAACATAACCAGTTTGTTTTGCAAGGAAAATGTCGATTATTTCTAACAATTTGTGAATCTACGTTTTTTTTTAAATATAAAATTGCAATACAGTTTCTCACTAGCTTGTTTTGTCTTCCCCTATTTAATAGTGTCAACAGAATTTACCTTCGGCTTTTAATTTCTAATAATGTACATGTATAATGACAGCACCACAGCTATCTTTTTTCCTAAATTCAATAATTAGTTTTAGGTAGAGTTGAGCAGTGATTAGAAGCGAGCTTAAACAAATGAAAACTGCACTTTTTGAAAACAAAAACCCAAGTTTTGGAATTAAAAACCTCAACATGCAGACCTATGCATCGGCATCGCCTTGTCACTCAAGCATGCTTCATAACACTAGACCAATATGCCCCTTAGTAAAGAAAGAACAGAAGTCGAAATTATAATTATCTTTGTGAATATCTGTTCGCATAACTTTGTTTTCATTCCTTTAAACTTATTACATGTACTACTGATGCAAACGGTGGAAAGATTCATGAAAAGGAAATAAGTAATCTCCTAATAAATGTTCTTTGGGTAATTAACTTCTACAAGTAACCAACCAATTAATATAACAATAAATGTACTAGTCACAGTGAGTTGGTTGCTAATATACTTAATGTCAAGCGCCAACTATAAGGATATACCATGAACGTATCCCAAGATTTAGACGTGAAAATGTTATGTGCTGCCATACTGAGTCAGTACAGGCCTTGCCATGATGGGGCTTGTAGCGAAAAGAAAATCATAGGTAAGTGAATCTGTATTGAGTCTAATAATAGATCTACCGTACCAAAAACTTATGGTCTAATGGAGCCAATGAGGGTCCAAGAGGATTGATTATGACATTCGTTAATATGCACAGTGCAAGGCCTAATCCATTACCAAGACTCCTGTTTCAGCCGCTGGCTCATACGGTACTGAAAAGACCTGAACAGTAAGAAACAAAATCGGACAAATAAATTTTGTCTCATCATTGATTTCCAACCGAAGAATCTTAGACTTGGAGACAAGCATGCCACCTGCACCAGTTCCCCCACCAATACCAATCACTCTGTCACTGTTAGTAAAATATGCAAAATTGTGACAGGCAATAACAAACAGAACTAAAAAATAAAAAGAACCCATGCATCAGTCAAGTTTAAAATACTTTATATAAATATATATATAGCAACAATTGTTGATATAATATAATAATAGTATAATGATATTTTGGCAATTCTTACAAAGCATTCACACCAATATATTTACAAATGAACCATTAACCAATTTCATTTTGTGAAATTCAGATTACATATGCAGAGGAATCTGCTTATAATTTAGCCCATGGCTTTATATAAACTGTTTCTGATGCTCCTAACCCTTTTATTTACTTTTTAACAGTCATTACTTAACATAACTTGAGGAAAAATAAACTTTGGGGCTGTCTAATTTCATCTAATTGTATCAAATGAAATTTGCTTGATGTAGAATATTAATAATGCTTGTTCCATGCATATGAAATTATCTGTGACACCTTTCAGTTTTGCCTCAAACTATAAAGAATTTGATTCACCCCTACCTTTCCACCACGGGTAAAGAAACTAATCTTTACTGACTGTAATAGGTTTGCAATATTACACACTTGGTGTGGGTCAGATGATTTTTGCAAAGCTATGCAAAAATAAAAGATGTGAAGCAAATTAATGCAAAACGCCAAATATAAGTTTGCTGAGGGGAAAAAATGGAATGACAAACAGATCATCGTGAATCGATGAAAAAAGTTGGAAGAAAAAGAACAATGCCAAATTGGTCCTTCAGTGAGAGAACTTTTACAACACACCATGAACAATTTCAGCATGTGCAGTAAAAAAAATATTTTTGCAAACAAAACATGTCTTCAACATGATCAAACAACATAATGTAGAGGTTTGTAAATATACCTAAATTTAGGAAGGTTTCCTTTCATAGCCCATAGTTGTATTGATATATCAGCTGCTTCCCCTCTTTCACTTTAAATTTTTTACCATTGGTGGAACAGGTTTTGACAAGAAACAACTACACAAATCTGTACTGTTAGACTTTTAGAACTTCTCAAACAAGGTTGAGATTCATCACAATACATTCACACACTATTCTTGCCACACGATGTTCATGCAAGTACATTGACTAATTTTGTTTCACTGTAAATAGATAACAGCTCACTTGTTTTAAAGGTACATCAGCTTGACAGAGATAATTCTGACCCACACATTAACAATTATTTACAAGTCAGATCATAAGGACGGTTTCAGAATGAATATAAAATATACAATGCATATATCAGTGGAGATTCAGATACACACACGACACATTATGGATAAAATAAATTGTACACTGCACTACAACTGTACTATTGATTGACTTCATTTTCTATTACAAAAAAAAAAAAAAGATGCACCACTCATGCATTTCCATAAATTCATACATGAAGTTCTTTTAGTTTTGCTTTTTAAAAAAAAGAATAATTTTGAGAAAAATACTTTACACTGCCAACGTAATTAAATTATAATCCTTGAAAATCAAGAAATAGTACTGAATAAAGCTAACAATAACATAAAAACTTCACCAACTTTATGAGAGTTGCATGTCACAAAATCAGAGGTAAACTTAAGCTAGCAAGTACACTGACTACACATTTAGAATGTGAATGACTATTCCACTTTTGCTTAAAATCATGTGTCTCCAGTCATGATTGCGATGAATTCCTCTTCATTGACTGTGAAAAAAGGAGTTGATAAACAATGTGAAATTTAATTCTAAGTGATGAGTTTCATATCCAGAATAAAATGTTTTTTAACTCTTTCCACCATAGAATGCTGTATAATCCCTTAGCCCTGAACAGGTATAAATAAACTCGAATAAAATACATTTTTCTGTCTCACCTCAATGCTTTTATTTATGTTTCTCGCTCAATTGGTATCTCTGTCTTCGGTTACCCCTCAAGAGTCGCAGGAATAAATCTTGTTGCCTCAAATTTGCCCAGTTTGCTCTTGTGGAGGGATTGATAATCTGAGAGCCCCCAGATACTAGTGCATGGTAGACAGTGATCACACTTTAGCAAGTCAATGTTATCCATTACTTCAAAGTGTGTATGCTCGTCAGTAACAGACTTGTTTGCCACTATTTTCTAAAGCATCTTTTTATCATTATTAGACATGGCCTTATACTCTATACGCCATTTCAGTGGAGTATTGCTTAAGAGCTGTCAAACTTTTCCTGAAATGGAATGCTATCTCCAAAAAATCATATTTTGGTTATTTATAAACAAATTATATCAGTTTTTAAATAGCGATATTAATCGATAATATTGGGTCCCTAAAATGTTGATCCACATAGTTTTCTAATGTATTATATAGCTAGCCATGTTGCACATCTAAAGGCCTAACGGGCGATAGTGGGCTCTGTGCATTATTAATGGCTATCTATATAGTATTATTGTTAACAGTTGCATTATTTTTTTCTCTTAATATGTGGAACTTTGGGCATGAAGATTTATTGTAGATTCAATTTTCAAATAAAATTAACCCCTCCCTTCTCAATTTCCTTAAGCTGTAATGAACAAATTTGAAAAGGTAATAGAGACAATAAAATGTAGTAGACACTGGAAACGACCAATCATGTTTTACATGCAAGTCATCTTGTTTAAATATTCGGAGCATAAAGCAGATTGCTTCAAAAATATATTGAGACTATGGAGTGCTTTATAGATCTCTTCCAAAAAATTAAATTAGTCTCACTAAGAAGAAGTAGATGGATATGAAGAGAACATTTTAAAATACGGAAAAATTATCATTTACTCACTCTCTCCATCCCCATCTCTGTCAAATTCGTCAATCATTGCTCTCAGCTCATCATCAGTCATGTTTTCTCCAAGTTCTCTGGAAACAGAAACCGAATTTGCCAAACATTTACAATTTTGCAATGTATACTGATAATACAAATAGTAAAGCCCTTTCCTAATTATTTTTTAATGACAGATAATCTTGTCAAATGCTGCAGAGCTGCAAAAAAAACCATGATTCATCAACAGGGCGTGTATGCAGAAGTGTTCCCTACAAGTGTTTCTTGGTAATATCTCTCAAATGACAAATCAATATTTAAAAATAAACAGGCCTTTTATATTTTTCTAATTAACATTCTATTTATAAATTTAATCTTAGTATATTTATAAATGCAATTGGAAATGTTTCAGCTACTTACAAAAATAATTAAATCGCTGCACTACTTATTTTACAGAAAACAAACCTTGCTACCCGCCTTAGGTTACGTAAGCTGATTTTGCCGGACGTGTCATCATCAAAGAGTTTAAATGCCTTCAGAATTTCCTCTTGTGGGTCCCTGTCAAGCATCATATCTGTCACTGAAAAATAAGGTATCAGACAAATTGATGATATAACTGTAACCTGTTTCATTACTCTTCTATATATCTCACCTTAAATGAAAATCAAAACACTTAAATAGAAAAGATTTGTTAAAAATGTAACCAAATCTAGACAATGACAATACATGACTTGAATCCTTTTGTCAGAAAATCTCAATGACAGTTTTTTATTTTTGCAATCTTGCTCTACATTCATTCAAAGCTGAATATGATTATCAAACACAAGACACCTTTACATTTTCGGATAAAAAAAAGTATACCTCATTTATAACACTTACTAACTTCATTGAAGTCATCAAAAGATATTTTTCCAGTTCCTTCACGGTCATAGTCCCGCAAAATTTTTAGCACATCAGCTTTCTTCACATCAAAGCCAAGAGCTCTCATAGCAACCTTAAAAGAGAATTATGAAAAACATATTAAGAGACCTATTCCAAATATATATATATGCATATCCATGAAAAAAAAAATGTGTGTGCAATCAACCTTAGAGCACAAAGATAGCCAAATTCTAGTGATCATTGACTAACACAAATAAGTAAAGATTCACATAATCTCTAGAATTGTCACTCAGTTTTACAACTGTGGTTGGAGACAATGTATCATTCTATATTTGCACTGGTAGGACGATTGAAAAGTGAACAGGGACATCACTCAACTTCATCAATCACTAGCTTGACAGCTATGTTGCCATTCTGTTCACTCACTTTTCACCTAACCGAATCTTTTTTTCATCTATCAAATTTTCTTCAGTCTATCAAACTTTGCACATTTATTTTTCCTTTTTTTTCTTTACATATAGATTAATCAACGTTTACATTTCGTCCCCTGAAATTGCCACGTGCAGTGTCCACTGTATATGAAATTTTAAGGCATACAAAATCTGCTTAGTACCCAGAATCTAGAATCATTAAAAAAAATATAATATGCACATACAGATAATTAATTTAGCCTACTCCCAAAAAGTTATGTTTACTAATGCATTTTGAAGAAAAAATGTTTTAAAAGATTGGGTCAAATTGTCACTGAGAATAAAAAAGTATTAAACTGTTGAATGTATACCTTCAGCTCATGGTAATCAATAGCTCTGTCCTTGTCTGTGTCAAATAAGTCAAAAGCCTCCCGGATCTCTTGTTTTTGCTCCTCAGCCAACTCTCGCTTTTTCTTCTTCTTGTTTTTGTCCAATGCAAACTCTGCCCTATTTGTGTTAGAAAAAAAAACAAGATATTTGTTAACTTATTATCTAAAGTAAAACATTATTTACCTGAGCAAATTAAACAATGGCTGTAAGTCATTAAAGAGAGCATTCAAAATCCACAAAAGAAGAGGGAAATTAGGACTAGGAGGCGGTTGCAAAGGAATCAATAACTTTTTGTGGAAATAATTTATGGCACAATGTTGAATCAAAGATTAAAACAGTCTCACAAATAGTGGTGGTTTCAACAGTTTTAAAAGGGAGAACTTTTCTTTCCATTTTTGTATTTATAATGACATCCACAACTTAACCCTCACTCTCAGGCTAACTATACAGGATTTTAAATCAGAAAAAAAAGTGTAGTTCTTACATTTTTTCTCAAGAATTAAAACAAATGCATGTTTTCCCCCCTTCATTGTTGTAAATATTGTTATATTGTGATTAAATTTTGTTCTTTTTATATTTTTTTTTAAATGCACGTAATACAATATATTGTTTGATATCTAGGTACATACATGTACTTATCAAAAGAGACCTCTTTCAATTAATTCATTCTACTTAGAAGTAAGAGAAATATATCTCTTGATAACTTTTTTGTCCTCTACTATATAATATTAATAATTACATGTAATAATAATATGTGATTTAACATTAGAAGCTGTGTGACACTCATATTGATGACAGCTCTCAAATATATATGGTATACATTCATTATTATAATAACTTTAAATAGATCACCTTTTTGCGTTTTTAAAATGCAGGGACACAAACTTACAAAGTCACCCCTGACATTCAGATGGTTAACCCACCTACCGCTTAAGAAAGAATCTAAACGACTGCCAGAGTGGTGACTTTTAGGTTATAAGCATCACATCTGCGTTCTATACCCCGCCCTAGTATTATCACATTAAGAATAGGTGCTGGACACTAGACAGTATTTTACATGTATACATAAATGTACTATACTACTAAGAAAAGGTATTGTGAGATCACAAAAATTCGAGAGACATGACAAGATGTAAAATCTAGTGATGTATGATTCTAAGAGTCCTTTTTCCTTGTGCAGCCCCGTATAAGCAGCCATTGCCTTGAAAAGTTGCCTTTTATTTTTATGTAGCAACCTTCCCTGAAACCCCATTTCTAATTAAACCATGTGTTATATGTAGAAATAAGCATTGAATGGTGCTTGACAGACAGTACTTTTTTAATGCCTTGGTAGTGTCAGCCTAAAATTTCAAATCAGAAAGTCTTCACTTAGAGTATTTAGTCCGTTCATAACATTTTAAAACCAAAGAGAAATTAATAGTAAACCTTAGATTTTTCTAGATTCTAGAGGCTATTTTTGTGTAAAATTCGATGTATGAGAAAATCACTCAGTCAATAATGCTCTGGTTTTGTTTTTTTGTTTTTTTTCGTAGGCCTAGATCTAGTTCTAATCTGTATTCTAGATCTAGAATTTACATGTACATATTTAGAAACCAAACACGTCCAGACTTGACAAGAGATATTTTCAGTTGTCTTGCTACGCCGCGGTCTAGATCTAGATCTAGATCTAATCTAGATCTACTTAATTCATAGTAAAATCAACCGAAACTTATATTTTTTTATTTAAAATCAAAATACCTGAGTGAAAGACTCATTGCTCAATTTATAAAATGGCAAAAATGTGTAATTCGTGTAAATTGAAACAGGCGCCCAATCTCAGCAATAACTCAAGCACCGAGGCGGTGTTAACTGTTAAGACTAAGAGCAGCAACTTTCAACACAACAGTGATTCGAGGTAAATTCGTATTTCGTTTCCCGAACAAGAAACATGAATATTGTTTTCGTAAAATCTTCCGCGGGTCGTGTTCGACAATCTAAGATTTTTACGTTGATCAGGATAACGTTTAGGAGGATCAGTAACATGGCAAAATTAATAAAGTTGTTTCATTTCTTTCTCCAGAATTTAAAGCTTCGTCCACAAACATTATAGTTCTTTGTCTTTATCCTTATTGAAACCGGAGATCTTTAATTATCGTTTGCGCGTTTCACAAAAAGATATTTGTTTTTAATCTCAAACTTAAAACAAATATTGAACTAAAATATACGTTATATGTAGGCCTATTGCAATTTGTCCAGAGTTTCATTCATGTGTTGTTGTTTTTTTTTTTCGATCAATTTGCATGGGTATCGGTATAAAATTTAATGGTAATGGAATCTTTTCAATTTGCATGAAATCTTTTAGAAAATAAGTAGTTCAATAATTGATATTTGCGATCTTCATAACTTCAAAACATTCGGATTCCCACGGAATACGAAGGCGTATCGATCACACGGAATACGAAGGCGTATCGATAGGTGTATGGCCTACTCATGTAGCCTGCTAAGAACACCATCTACATATTCTGCCCAGCCAAATAGCCTATTTTGTAGTGACTTATACACAACCACGATGTAATGACTTATACACATCTTAGTAATATCCCACTCTGTTATTGTTATTTTTAGAGGGCTTATAATGCAAAACGTTCAGGTACTGAATTTGTTCCTTTTTTATTGTTTCATTGAGACAGGACGACATTTACAGATATAAAGTAAATGACTGAGTAACAAAAATATATATCAAGTTCTTTCAGTTCATTTATTACGCTTATGAGATTTATGAATTCATAGATATTATAATCTTTAGTCAATAGTACACGTTTTGCACCAGTAAAGACAGGCCATTCTTTTGAGCTAGACATAATTTGAACATGATAAAATCACAATTCTTCTAGAATCAATTTCTCCCATTATGAAGACAACCTAATCGGAGAGTTTAGTAAAAGAGCATACGTGTACATAAAATACTAAGCATATTTTAGATAGTGATGACATGGAAATAATCGTGGTTCAATTCTGTTTTGTCAAAATGAAATTGAAAGAAAAACAACAACAACAACAACAACAACAACAACAACAACAACAACAACAAACAAACAAACAAACAAACAAACCAAGAAACCCCCTTCCCACGAACGAAAGAACGGAACACAAAAAAACAAAAAAAAAACAACAACCCCACAATACTTCAAGATTTTAGTAGCCCTATTATGATCAGTTAAAAGAATTAGTTTGATAATGTTGGTAAAGGAACACTCTCATCGATCTACTTAAAGAGTTTAATGAGATTTTAAGAGAAGTACCTTTTGAGTGAATCCTTTTCGTCACTATAATAGCACAGTAACAACACAATATTAAACATATAAGCATAAACACTATGTAAGGTTGGGGGGGATACAATAAATAAAAAACAAAAAAACAAACAAATATTAGGTTCTGCTTGTTTCAGTCACAATACAAACAACAAAACACTATACTTTTGGAGGGACAACTCCAAGGTGCAGACACGCGGTGGATACGAGATCTTCTTTGCTTTTGCCAGCTATTGAGTTCTCAAAAATCAGAACATAATCCAGCGTAAACAGGTTCCTGCCGGTTTCTGACATTGAAGCTTCCGCCAGGTCTTTGATATCATTAGGATCCAGATCACTCTCTGGTCGTTTCACCACGCACGCGCAACTATTCTGGCCGTTAACTGGATCCGGTATAGGTATGACCCTCACCTCCAAAACATCTGGGTGGGCGCTGATGGGTTTTTCTATCATAGTGGGCGTAAAAATGATGACCCCTTAAAGAAAAAGAGAAAATAAAACCAAAGATACTACGTAAATAGACTTTCAAAAGTGTTTTACCAAAGTCTTTAATCATAAAATAATTTAATTGGTTTTACCAAAAGTCATTTGAACTAGTACCACCGAGAAGTGTCGCCAACCTTACTATTATGCATAATTATGTAGGGTCTAAGCTTACCACATTAATTTGAAGGCGCGGCCATTCAAAGTAGATATGTAGGCCTAACTGACATTTATTTATACATGTATTAAATTTTTTTAAAGTTTAAAGTATTTTTAAATTAATTTTGTTATAAATGTTAAACTTGTGTCTTAAAACTATTGAGACAAACCACGGAGACAAAAGTTGATTAAACAGCAGAGTAGGCCTACTATACGATAGAGCGATTACTGACTCCATGCTCCCTCATCAGCCTTGTTTGAAATTGCATAGAGAGGAGCTGTTTTGTTGTTGTTGTTGTTGTTGTTGTTGTTGTTGTTGTTGTTGTTGTTGTTGTTGTTGTTGCTGTTGTTGTTGTTGTTGTCGTTGTTGTTCTTGTTGTTGCTTTTTTTTGTTTTGTTTGTTTGTTTGCAAAAAGCGGAAGTATCCCTCCTCTAATAAGGCGAGCGCTGGCTTGCCCTTAGCTGTATTTTTGTGGGTCTCCAAATCATTGCATGGGTTGTTATTGTTAAATCTGAAATCACCCACAATTTAATCTCTCTATTCGTCCTACTTGATTTACTGTAATCACATAGCCAATGAACTGTATTAGCAATGAACATGCTAAATGAGAAAAAAAATTATTTTCTTTTTGTTTTGCTTTGTTGTGTTAATAGGACGAATGTGCGGCACCGGGACTAATAAAGTGAAAAATGTTCTCTGGCGTTTTGTAAGATGAGATTTCATACCTCTAGATATAATGTCTCCTTGTCGACCCAATACAAACAAACGGCCGTCCGATCTGACAAAAAATATTAATTTACATTAATTGAACAGATTTAAATATAACATTTCGTTTAATACAAAAAACAAAAACAAAAAAAACAAACAATGGCAGCAGCAACAACAGCCGATACTATTTTATTGCGATTCTAAGTTTAAATGAATTGATTGAACAAACTACTGAATCTTCCAGAATTTCGAAAAAGACTTAATGTTTCACCGAAACTAAAACCAATTTGAAGAAAGATTCCATATGTATAATACTTTAATAGTAAGCCTACCTCATGAAACCTGCATCACTCGTTAGATACCAGCCATCTTTGGTCCACGCCTTTCGTGTCAGCTCTGCATCGCCATAGTAACGAGTAAACATTACCTTGGACTTGACTGCAATCTCTCCCACTTGACCACACGCTACAGGATTATGTTGTTTGTCCAGAACTTTCAGCTGTAGAAAGAGGAAAGAAACTACATACTATGGCCCTGCTTTGCAGGCGTTTTCTTAAAAAAAATCATTAGCATAATAAACATGATAACTAAACATCTGAAAATTGCCGAATTTTCTGCCAGTGATCACAATAAAAGCAATAATGAACAGTTTGAACAGTAGTAAATATTGCAAGTTAAGGATAATGTCTTGCTAAAGCTAATGATCTAACTGAGGACAGCGCGTGCCTTTATTGGTCCTGTATTGTTCAATCATTTAAATAATTATATCATCAAGACTTGAGAACGGGAGATAGATAGACGGATACATTGATAGATAAACTAATTGATAGATGGATAGTAGCTATATTGGTATGGGCAGATTTTCTTAACTAACCTCAACTCCATATGCCGCATATCCAGCATCGAAGTTCTCATACTTTTGGCTTTTGTCAACCTGATGCAGGGTTACGAAGACATTCTCGGAGTTCATATAGGCGATGAACACTTTGCTTGCAAACTTTTTAAACCTACAAATGAACAAAGAGAAGAGTGCTACATTTTTATTCGTTGTTGTAGCACCTTGGTTAATACGTAAAAGAACGGTGGAGTCTTCGATGCTTCAACAACAACTTAAAAAAAGACAAACCAAACAACAACAACACCAAAAAAAACAACAAGACGACATAATATAATTTATTACTTGTGGGATTAGGATAAAATAATGGCAAGCAACACGGACTATGGGTAAGAAGGGAGATAATTTAAATCTAAAAAAAATCATACCGAAAGCGAACGGAATAAGATCTGAATGAACTGTCACTTAAGATTAATATTTTTGGATTAAGGAATTTTATTTGAACGTTTTGGATGAAGTTGTCCTCTTCTTGAGTTAAGTGACTAATAAAATAGCCCACGGAGTATCATTGTCTAAACCTGAAAGACTAACCAATTCATATTGTTATTTGCTACATGTATGATAATAATAGTGAAGAAAAAACATACTTCTCAAATATGGCATAGAAGTCACCACTTTTATATTCCGTTTCCCCTCCCGTAGATTTGCCTTATATTGTCAATTAATTTTCTATCTGGTTTTCTTGTCATTACAAAATAAATAAATATTTTTTCCTCAAAATCTCGCTTTGTTTTCTTGTTGTTTAAAAGCGGGTATGGTCAGGATCTTGCGATCCTGAGGAGATTTGAACCAGCACCGCTCACCGCTCCATGGGCTCGGCCAGCATCATACCACCACCGATAATGACCGTGTCCATGAACGGCCCCGCGTTGTCCTTGATAGAGTCCTGCACATGGGACACGTCAGGCGGGGGCATCATCGCGTTCACCACCTTCCCGGCGGCCACCATTTTCACCTGGAAATAGTCACGGAGATCTGATTACAATGGAAATTGTTATTATTGGATAGTTTGGAGGTCGAGTTGAGTTGAGTTGGTTGCCTAACATCCAACGCCCGCACTATTTATAGCTATTGTATATTATTGACAAGATCCGTATACTGAGGTCTGACAATTTTATGTACTGCCACACACAAGACAGAGCGGATAGACCCGTACTCCTGTCTCAGCAGGTCATATCATACTGAAACTGATAACAAGTAGGGAAGAATGTGGGAAAAATATATTTTTGAGTTTCATTGCTTTGAACCGCGGACCTCTCGATTTTGAGACCAACGTTTTACTACTTGAGCCACTTCGCCCCCAGTTTGGAGGCAGAGAAGTTTTCAGGTAATGACTGCATCCATTATTATAGCCTTGCTGGGGGTAATAATCAGTTTGAGAACAAAGCGTTCATTTACCGGTTCAATGTTTTTTTCAATCAACCTGAATATCATAAAAACTTTGGAAAGGACAAAAGGCAGGATTTGATTATAGATGTCTAAGAGGGAAGAAGACAAAGAAAGAAAGATTAATGATATGGATAATGAAATAAATAGTTAAGGAAACTTGTTCATATCTCTAAAATTATAAACTTTATAAATTCCTTTTTTTAACTTCAGATGATTTTCTTATAGATTATAAAATCAAAGAATCCTTGCGCTAAAAATATGGTATTGCAAAGAGAAAAAAAAAGGAAAAAGAAGGGCATAGGGAAAAAAAGAACAAACAAACAATAAAGATATAAAGAGGATTATGCGTTGGCCGATATTTCAGCGAGACATAATTATCCTGACCCACAGAAAGAAAAGGTAGTGGTTCAGTCTTTAGAGGATCGCATAATTATGTACCTGGGCACTGAGATGCTCCCCTGTTTCCCACTGATCCGGCATGATTCTGGTTTGACCACACAGCGTATCGTATGGGACGCCAATAACTGCATACCACGGGTACGCAAAGTAACTGAACATAAACAGAAAAGGTCAAAATACATTACCTTAAACAGACGCATTACATACCATTTATTAATTATTTTATATAAATGAAAAAGGTCTTTCAAGGGGAGACAACAGAAAATACAAGAACACCACAACTACCAATAACCCAAGATTCAACACCAGTTGTACCACTAAAAACTACAAGTATTAACCCTCAACCTAATACAATAATTATTACAATATTGCTAGCTACAATTACAATTTGAACAATATCAGCGACGTTTAAAATTCAAACAATTTTTTGAAAATTATAAAATAAAACAATATCAGCAAAAGTTACAACAACAAAAAATAATTCAGGAAAACAAAAAAATCCCATCAAGAATGAAGACAATTTGTAAATGAAAAAAAATTGAGAAAGGGTATGAAATAGGACCAGTAGTCTTGTAATGTATTAAAAATATTAATATTGTGTTACTAAAGACTTACGAATATTATTTCTAATGTCCGCGCTGGTGTCTGTGGAGTGCCTCTCCAAATACTATTACCTCCTCTCTCTCTCTCTCTCTCTCTCTCTCTCTCTCTCTCTCTCTCT
>RQTK01000058.1:789076-800774 GCA_003991915.1 Elysia chlorotica | reverse complement strand
GCGAGAGAGAGAGAGAGAGTTTTCATACCTGTTTCTCTTTGCACAAGTATTGCAGTTTTGAGCTTTGGCATGTCAGCTCTGGATACTGAACCAACCTTGATCCCTGTCTCTTTATGGAGATTGATGTTGGGACAGAAAAGGTCAAACGTCGAGTCTTGTCCGTCTGACTTCAGGAAGACAAAGGCTGTCTCGCAAAGACGTACAGTCTGAAAAGTACATTACATTTATAACGCTCACTCTTTTTGTTTTAACACATACCAAAGGTTTTACGAAAATAACAGCCTTCCATTGAAATCGATGTACCCACTCCGCCCTGAAATTAATTTAAATTCGTGTCATGAAAGTTTCGTACGAACATGCAACTTCTATTTAGGTAAAAAAAAAAACAAGAAAAAAAAAACACAAAACAAAAACAAAAACACAAAACAAAAACAAAAAACCCACTAACAAATGAACAAACAAAAACAATAGTGCTTGAGGTAGAACAAACAAGTAAGTGCATACATTTCTGGACTCTGAAGACAAGATTGCCTTCAAATAAGACTGGTAAAAAAAAAAAAGCTATCTAATCAGGGATTTTGAGTGTAAAACACTTTTTTGCTTTTAATCCAATTTTAATGTCTCATACACTTCTATTGTTTCTCGAATATTATTCGGTTAAAGATTAGATTGAATAATTCAGTATTAATCGCTAATATCCGTTTTTAGCCTTTAGTGACTGTTGTTGACACCCTATCGACCTTCCTGTTTTGAACCAATAATCGAAACTCATTCCTCTTTTTCCAAGGATGATCTGAAACGGCGACAGGTACCAAGACTGACATCTGGCAGTTTTACGAAATGCCTTAGAGAAAGAATGCGAGGATGGGACGGTCCTATCTCATACTATACTTACACCGACTCAACCAGTATGGCACGAAACGCGAGATATAACTCGCCCGATCCTGGGAATCGAACCGGGAACCTCTTGATTGGGATCCCAATGCTCTACCACTTGAGCCAGAGCGGCCCCTAGTGACTTATCACTCATATTTCGCCTCCTATCCTATATATAGATTATCTGGATATCCCCCATAAAACTGTGTACCTCAGCCACTGCTCTACCGTGGGCGCTCAGCTTCTTCATGGGCACCACCGCGCCGCCGGCCATCATGATCCCGAAACAGATGACGTAGTACTCGAGACTCATGGGCACAGTGATCAGAACGTTGTCATGGCGCGACACGCCCAGGTCCCGCAGCCAAGCCGCACACCTTGGACAGGGACGGTACACAAAAACAAAACAAAAAAAAAATAAAAAAAATAAAGCGTGAGTTTGGCTTGTAAAACAGGGGGCCTCTTATCTAATCATTAATTTGTCAATATCTAGACTAAATTGGAATTGATTTCGGTTTTGGACGAAATTAATTTAATTACCTTTTTTTTGTTAATGGCATTTTGCCAACTCGATTATTATATTTTAAAGAATAGAATTTTTTGATAACTCACATGATGACCCTTCCAGAAAGAATGCTACATGTGTCGTTAATGACAATGCAATCATGTTTACAGCTTGCAGAAAAAAAAAACTTGAACATTATTGAATTTTAAATTGTAATTTGCACAGACACTTCAATAAAAGGTGAAATTCAATTAAACATAGGAAAATGCGAGGATTTTTATTATAAGATTGGTTTTATAATTGGATAAAAGTTTTTTTTGTTAAACAACAACAACAACAACAACAACAACAACAACAACAACAACAACAACAACAACAACAGCTAACAACATCCTGGTGATTCCAAAGCAGAAAAGAAACATGAGAAGATCGATAAATAAGCAAAAAATGTTAAAGTAAATATTTCTGTAAAAAAAAAATTAAGATCGTATTTTACATCAAAGAAAATGTTTCAATCAAACTATAGTATAATGAAAGAAATAACAGCTTGAGAACTGCGCGCATCAAAGTTTTTGTTTCTTTTAACTTACTTGGCACTCAGGGTCCAGAACTTTTTGAAAGTCAATGCCTTCCTGTCCAAGTTAGCGTCATAACTGACCACGGCCTCGCGATTTGGATGCTTCTCCACTAACTCCTTCAAGATAACGAAGATATTGTCTGCCATCTTCGTCTCAAATGATCTGTAATCAAGTTTTTAAAAAAAAGGCATCGCTATAGCGTCAAGAGGAAAAAAAACCCCCAAATCTTTTACGTGGGCCACAGCAGGCTTTCTAAAAGAAAAAAAGTATAATCTATTGATATGTTTACATCCTCTGTACCAATAAGTATTATTTACGCAGATGTCGGTACAAGTCGAAGTTTGAAGATCCAGATATGTCCATTGTTCTACCGACTGAGCTATCTGGCGCTCCTTATTTCTGAATGGGGAAATTTGAAAAAAAACAAAAACAGATTTTTTCTCACAATTAAATACATTTGTAATAGCATAATAATTATAATGTTATACATAGCGCTTAAAGTTTAAATAAAGATATCTGTTTTATCTGCGTCAAAATAAACAAGCTAAAGGGAACCTTATGCGCTATTAGGAATTATTATTATTATTATTATTATTATTATTATTATTATTATTATTATTATTATTATTATTATTATTTTCAGTTTTGTAACTCTACTGTTTCAGTTTTGAAACTCTACTATTTCAGTTTTGTAACTCTACTATTTCAGTTTTGTAACTCTACTGTTTCAGTTTTTGTGTCGTATAGTTGATGTTTACATACATGTATGTACAGTGGAACCTTTTTTTTATTTTTTTTTTTAAAGATTAACTTAAGTAATTTTGATATAAAAAGCTATTAACTTATTTGTGTGTGTGTGTGTGTGTGTGTGTGTGGCTGATATATACTGCACTTCATCAAATACTTTTTGTCTTCCAAGCACAATAAAGAGGTTAAATCTTTTAGCTTACCTGTATTATTTTCCTTTAAAAAATGTGTCCAGCACTCGTAGATTGGTTCAACAACTTTATGTCCCAACGCCTACTGGAGCTTGTGTATTTGAACCAACTGAGGTGGACATGAGTATAACTTTAACATCGACTGTATTTTCGCACTAAGATAAAACTTTCTTAATGTGCCGCCGAATATGACAGTGTACCGCCAGGTTGTCGATCGCACACAGATACGTCTAGTTGAAAGAATTTTGCTAGAACGCCCCAATAGATTATCTATAAAAGATACTGAAAATCTAGGAATTAGTGTCACTACATAAACAATGCTATGGGTGCTTTTATCGTGACGATTACATTACCAAGTTGAATACAAACAGTGATCTACGGGTATCACCTTACAAAGTAAGGTAAATATTGTTAAAACCCCTCAAAACCATCTATGGCGATCCTCAATGGACGGTCCGTATCGCGACATGAGATGGCGGGCGCACAATAATACTAATTTCTAGTCGTAGTTTTGTGTAGTTACAGTTATTTAAATGTATGCACTGTTAAGTAGCGGTGCCTGTATATGTTTCACGTCAAGTATTGACCCCCCCCCCCTTTTTTTTTTCCCGAACATCGCCAGGAGGAAAGCTTTAAATTTGAGTTGGCCGTTCATAATTGATGGCCATTTTAAGGTAGCTTAGCTTTATACTCACCTAAAAGGTGTGAAAATCCTGACACCATTGTTACATCTAAGTGCTCTTATTCATCCGAAATGACTGGCCTAATACTTTCATATTCATTTGGAAGCAAGTTCCGCTTGCATTAGCATCATCCAAATAATTTTAACCCGTTTCATTTCTTGTTCAGGAAACAAGCTGATTGACTTATCAAACTATTAAGTCAGCACAACAGAGTAAATAGGTTTATAGGTGTGTGGTCCTCTTGAGTCACAATATTATTTGTCAGTCTGCTTGAGCTCTCTCCGCTATCGGGTGAGTACTTGGTTTTCTGTATGCTCGCCATGGCTAGCTTATCATAAAGGGATTAATGATGCACTTTATGCCTTGCTCCTTTCCTGGATCATCACTATAGGAAAATAAAATAATCAAGGATTACTAATACCGTCAAAACTGATCGAATTTTCTTATTAAATACTCTTGTAATAAAATACAAGACGCTGAGGTAATTTTCAGTAAATATATTTAACTAGGGATATTTACGATAACCAATCGCAGTAAAATTGCAGACCAAATTTCAGTATAGAACACTTCAGACCATTAAGAAGTTGTTAAAGTTATTTAAAAACAAAACAAATGCAAATGCCTTGTGGATTAAGCAATTGTAAAAGAAAAACACAAGTTTCTTAATGGGTTGTTCATTACCCCCAAATTGCGCTCAAGGAACTGGTTTCTAAAGGATGAAAATAGGCAAATTGAAACTGTATTTAACGTTCCTAAGTGAGAAAAATGAAGCGATTACTTTGCTAATGTTCACCAGGAATTATAATTGCAGACACTGTGGTAATCGTGGACACTTTTTTCAACAGTCAAAAGGCATAGCCATAGTTAAATAAATCAGTTTTGTCTGTTAAGGATGATCAAACGTTTCAGCCAATACACTTTTATGGTTATCTCAGATACTCTTCAGCGAATTCACGTCCTTTCAGGTATTAATCTCTTACGCGTTGCTCCCCAATGAAAATGTTAAACATTAAATTTTGTGTTTTCTATTTTCATGCTCGAACTCCTAGCTATTATTTTTCTTTAAAAGGTAAAAACAAAGTTACGCAACAAAAACAAAGAAAACAGGACTACTGCTTATGTTATTTATTTCATATACATAAATACCAGTTTTTTTTTTATATTTATTCATAAGCGACTGAAAGCAGAGGAAGAATACAAAAGGGCAAGGTAGAACACACGAAAGTAGCAAGTATGAAGGCTGAACAAGCGGGAACCATCAACGACTGTTTGCGGCGCCTGGCCTACGAGAAGCCTGACCGTGAGGTCATCGTGACCTACAGCTCTAGGATGGAGCGATCCAGTCTAAGAGCTGCAGAACTTTATGCTCTTGCCACCAGGTAACCAGTGGAATGAGAGCTCTAGAGCAGATTCTTATCTCATTAGAATACTAAGTTAATTGTAAAATCAGAGAATAAGATTAAGCCTACTTTAAGAACCAACTGACAGCATATGGTTCAATTGTTTACGACTTATGAAATATCCAATCAAAAAATTACGAAAAAACAAAAACGAAGGGGAAAAACGTTTACAAACATGACTGTCCTATTAGCGTTCATCACAGCATGGAAGAGTTGGTGTATCTCTCAGTAAAACCTTTTTTAATTTTTAAAGGAAAGTCTGATACATTATAATGTTCAGCTATAGCACTGTTCAAATGAATCTGTAACTCTCAGCTTTGTCAATTCCACAATCGCCACGACTTTCGTGGGTTTCCAACTAGTAATATAACATTTAATTATTGCTTTAGTCTCTGTTAAACCCTTTAAAATATTTATCTAACGGAGAATACCCAATAACTTTGCTAAAAGTAAATTAAACTAGCTTATAGTCACACTGATATTGCGAGAGAAAGAAAGAGAGAGAGAGAGAGAGAGAGAGAGAGAGAGAGATAGATAGATAGATAGATAGATAGATAGATAGATAGATAGAGAGAGAGAGAAAGAGAGAATTGAGATGTTAGAATAACTCTCACGATCCAAATTGAAAAGTTCTACTTTATGACAAATAATTTTTTGTAAGACCTAATCAGTTCGTCAAATAAATAAATTGCAATATATAACTGATGACATGAATGCCTTTTCTGCATCCCAAGATTCGCCAAGTTGTTGAAAGACGCCGGGTTGAGAAAGGGAGAGTATGTGGTGATTTCTTTGCCCAACTGCCTGGAGGAGACGGTGACCTCCCTTGGCGTGATCCTAGCTGGGGGAGTCAGTGTGGCCGTCGAAGTCTTCCTCAACACTGGGGACACGTTCTTCGAAGTTTTGCACAAGTAAGGCATGTCTTGGTGATACATATAATTCGAAATCACAGCTCACAGCTCACAGCTCACACCTCATAAGTTTTTCTAAAATATATTTGGAAGGCCATCAAAAAATGATAAGTTCTGCAAATCTATTTCTTTCTTTTAAATCTTTCTCCTTATATCCCTTATATATCTGTCTACATGTTTGTTCGTCCATTTGTTTCCCTCTGTGTCTGTCTGTCCGTCTGTTTGTCTGTCTGTCTGTCTGTCTATCTGTCTGTCTGTCTGTCTGTCTGTCTGTCTGTCTGTCTGTCTGTCTGTCTGTCTGTCTGTCTGTCTGTCTGTCTGTCTGTCTGTCTGTCTGTCTGTCTGTCTGTCTGTCTGTCGAACTGTCTGTCTAGAGAAAGAAATAACCATTAAGGATGATCATCCAGGTAAACCTGACGTAATGCAGTTGCTGACTTTTCATGACCAGGACCAAGTCGCGGTTCCTGATCAGCTCCAGGTCTGAGAACGACACGGCCTGGTCCCTGGTGAGAGAGAGCACCAAGCCCAGCACGGGCGGCACCCCCCTGCTGCATGAGACCAGGACTAGCAGGGCCCCATCACTGGAGTACACGTTCCTTGTGGACCGTTCAGGTAGCCCATACAGCATTATAGCCCAAAATTAGAATTATAAAAAATATTTCAATAGAGCGACGAGCAATCCATTGGAAGAGCGCGCCATTTTCTGCCGGAAGGTTCTCGTTCGTATCCGCGCAACCCGCCTTGTTTTGTTCCCTAATGGTTGGGTGGGTGTCAGTATAATATGACTGGCCAAGCCCCAGTTATCCTGTTTGGGGTAATGTCGTTGCTTTGGATCTTTCTTAAGCCAGTCTTTGATTTCTCCGACAAACGTTTGTTGTTGGGGGGTTGAATATTTCATAGAGCTTTTGAACCATTATGAGAATGTGCGATTTTTTAAACATAATTTTAGTGTGGCTTTTTTAATTCTTTATACGTGCCATACTATTGACCAAGCCATACCACATTTCTTTATGTATATTGCACATAGATTGTAAAATTACTCAATTTATACATCTAAACGAAGGTTAGATTACCCTCACATATTAGGAACTTTACAAAAGTAGTACCAAATAATTGAGGTCTAAATACATGAACCTAATTTTCAATTGTTAGAATATTTTAGCAAATTAATAAACCGTTGAAGTTTAACTTGAATTTATCTTTGTCAACTGCATGTTTGAAGAAAATAATTAATAACATAACAGTCAAACTACCAAAGGTACCAAAACAAAGATAAACAAATAAATCTTTTTCTGTATGATATCTGCACCTCTGTCTTTTTACCTCCATCCAGACAAGAACAACTTGCTGACATTGCTGCGCCAGCAGAGGGAGGCCTACGACTGCCCTGAGGTCCGACCCGAGGACCCGTGTGTGGCGATCACCACGGCCAACAGCACGTCCTTCGTGTGCTTGGTCATCCACACTCACGCATCTACGATCGTTGGGGCTCTGTTGGGTAAAGCTGGACAATATCTGCTGGTGTTTCCCGAAACATCACAATCTTTCTTGACTGCTCTAGGTGGTATTTAGTTTCTGGTCATAGTTTAACCAGGAAATGTGTTGGTGTTGTGCGACACAGTATTTTAAAAAGAAAACGTAAAAAGAACGTAAGGATATAATAAAGTATACGTTCCTTTTCTTTAAATTATATATATAAAAAAAGAAAAGAGAATTGTGTATGATCGTACCTTGTTACTATAACATTGTAAAGAGTAGTTATACCGCCAATGGCACAAAGCATTTGAACGGTCTTTGTTTTATTCGGCTGAACATTCCTAATTAAATATTAATTTTTTTTTATAAACCGATTCATTTCTTGACATTTGCATCTTGAAATCTATATACAATGCAATGTGTTAGGGAATGTGGCTTAAAACTCCTTTTTATAATCGTTCTTTGTTGTTCTAGATGGTATTGAATGCTGGTCATCGGTGTAACCAGAAGATGTACGAGAATTTTTTTTATAGAATAGTTGGATAAATAACTCAACAGGACCAACATACATATCTCTAACGATTTTTTTTTCTATTCATAATTCACTCAAACAAAGTAATTTAGGTTTTGAGAAAAAGACAAGCATTAATATTTGTAACAACTGTTATTATCATGGTAGTATTTTGAGCATCTTGCCAGTACATAGGGCATATCCTTTTACACAATTTAAGATTTTAGCTACAGATAACAGTATTAAAGTGGAGAGAAAAGTATTATATTTTTCAATCGCTTTGAATTAATTTAAAAAAAACGGTGTTGTTAATTTATCATGTTTTCAATCAATGCAGCGTTTTTGTTTTCTCCTGATTATTTGATAGTTTTGGTATTAAAAGAAGAAACATTTAATTAGACTGTCATTATTTTAATCTTTCCTTTCAGCTCGAAGCCACATAGCAAAGGGTGCCACAAAATTCCTGTACACGAAGCCTCCAACTTGGATTTTCTCTACGCCGGGTTTGCTGCTCCTCCTGGGGGTGCTGCGGGTCAGGCTGGACCAGTGGGACGCGCTGGGAACTCACGATCCCTACGACCAGATGGTCCGAGTCATTGAGCAGGAGGGTGTGGACATGGCCTTCATGTTGGCTCCAGAGGCAGCCCAGCTGGTGGAGACCTGGTCACCCAGGCCCTTCCCTGTGCTTAAACAGATGGTCGTCGGTGAATTAAATATAGAGATCTCAACATGAATGTTTTTTTTTTGTTAAGACACATTTGATCGTTTCGCAGTTATTGTTAACATTATTACCATCATTATTATCGTCATCATTATAATCATGGTCATGATCATCATCAACATCATCACCATCATCATCATCATCATCATCATCATCATCATCATCATCATCATCATCATCATCATCATCATCATCATCATCATCATCATCATCATTATCATCATCATCATCATCATCATCAACATCATCACCACCATCATCATCATCATCATCATCATCATCATCATCATCATCATCATCATCACCCATAGCCATCAACATGATAATTCTTATATCTTCACTCCACCCTTACCCGAACCCCGCGTCTCCCTCCCTCCCTCTCTCTCTCTCTCTCTCTTTCTGCCCCTGTAGGAGCCATGCCAGTGACTGCTAAACACGCGGCGCGAGTGATGCCAGGCTGTGAAGTCCTCACAAACGTGTATGCGTCCTCCGAGGTACAGCTCATCAGCTACAACAGCATCACCAGTGTCGACCAGTTTCAGGACTTTGATTCTGGTGTTTTCTGCGAAGGTATCGGGTGTCTTCTAATTACTTCATTAATTTCTTGGTTAATCTCTGTCTGCCTGTCTGTCTGTCCGTCTGTCTGTCTGTCTGTCTGTCTGTCTGTCTGTCTGTCTGTCTGTCCTTTATGTCTCCAGTATCCAAAGTTTAATATATTGTGGAATTAAATGTTTTGGGGGAATCAGGGGACTTGAGTTTGTAGTGCAATATGTATGCTTGTATAACGTGTATAATGCGCACAGAGGTATCAGTATGTTTTCCTATATATTTATTATGTATGTTTGACAACAATGTATATACAATGTTCATTTCATCATTTGTTTTTCTCTTACAAAATTGTGTACTGATGTTGTTAAATTGAAAATTAATGTGTGTATAAGGCTTATCTTAGCTTATTTTATCATTTCTATCGCCGCTATTTTATTGCAAACGTTACGACAAATAAACTAATTTTAGTTTGCTGTTTAAGATTTAAAAACTAATAATTATTACAAATTACTCAAAGGATATTTTCTTGGTCTCAAGGAATAGAGGGTCGCATTGTGGATGCAGACTTCAAGGATCTCCCAAAGGGGCAGGCAGGTAAGAAATCAACTAAGCTTTATTTATACAGCACCTATTGCCTCGAACAAACGAACCGAACTAGCGGTATGTGGGATTGTGTATAAAGTATACACTAATACAGTATAAAAATGTTGATTTTTGTAATGTTCGAAGATAAAAAGTAAAAAACCCCAATAAGAATGGTATCAATATCTTACCATCTCTATCAATTAGACTGTATATTCAACTCTATCTTACAAAATACTTTTTCTGCCCTTATGCAGGAACAAAAATCACATTGTTACATTTATAAAATAGATGACAGAAAACAATGTCACTTGGGCTGCGTGACTTTAAAAAGTTTGAAAGTCGTGAAATAAAGGTGTTATTATAATAATCAATGATAACTTTGGTGAAGCCCATAAATTAATATAATTATAATGGGAAAGATTAGTGAACCTAATAAAATAAAAATTGAAAATATTAATCAAAAGGTATGACCTATGACCTCAATAAACGTGCCTTGTTTTAACACAGGTCGGATAATACTGAAATCTCCCGGTGTGTTCCACCACTATGAGGGCCAGCCAGAGGAAGATACTAAGGCGAAACTTGTGAAGGACGGATACTACGATTCTGGTGACGCGGGGTGCCAGGTAAGAGTGTTTGCGTGATCATAGTTACAAAAAAAAACGCACTAAGAATTTTTTTTTTTATTAGAATTGATTTTGTTTGTATTACAAATCTTTTCAAACATGTTGACATAGGTTTAAAGTGACTGTGTCAAAATAAATGACTAATAATTGGCCTCTTTCATATTACTTTCCAATGGAGCACTAGAGGCAAGATGGCCATCTGCTTGTAATGGGCCGTAAAGACGACATGATTATGCACAACGTATGGAACGTCCATCCTTCGTGGATAGAAAAACACATCAAGACCCAACCTGATATCGAACAGGTTTGTCACCACTTAAGAATGTTTGTCGTTGGTGTGATACTTAGAAGCATTTAACTTTTATTTAAGTTCAAACATTATGCTCAATATGAAACTATTGTGACATTGATTCCTTAAAATTCGGACAAGTTTTGAAATAATAGTGATAGTATTGTGTTTTATAAAGTTAAGTTTATGTCTTTTTAAAGTAAAAAAAAAATAACGAAACATGCAAAGCCCGCGATTCCAGATTTTTAATGGTATAATGGCAAAATTAACGTTAAACCAAAGCAAGATTTTATATAAATCATTTGAATCTTCACTTTACAGGTTGTTGTAGTTCCTATACCGGATGAGGTGAACTTTCAAAACATCTGCGCATGCGTGATCAGAAAGCCTGGGAGATGTGACCTGACAGAGGAAGGCGTCAAGGCCCACTTTCGCACCAAGTACGTGGATGACGAGAAGGACAGCATCTGCCCTACTGACGTCTTGTTCATGGACAGCTTCCCAGAGTCGCGGCCAGGCCGAGTGGACAGACAGAAGCTGGCCGATCTGGCCGCGGACATCATCTATAAGTCCAAAATAGCCACTGCAGGGGTACAGGCCATCAATCATATCCTGAAGCGGGGTCACTGAAATTATACCTGCTCACAAGTTCAATCCGATACAAAAGAGGGTTACTGAAATTCGTCGAAATTGAAATCCAAGATAAAATGGGATTAACTGTAACATATGCTGATAGAGCTGAAAATTTCAAGAAATCAACGTTGTGGTACATTGCATTCTGTGCCAGTTCGCATAATAAAATTATTATTTTTATTTTAAAAGATTGCGTGTTGTATTACTTTTTATATTTTATTAAAGTAAACACTGATAAGACAATGCATTTCTTTACATAAAAAGTCGCCCTAGATTAATTTTACGCATAAAATATTTAACGGAACTGAGGCACTAGCCCGAACTCGAATTGCCAATCGCTCGTTGTCAGTTCAGAAAAATTGACTGATTGTGCTACTGGTAGTTTACATGTCTAAGCCTGGTGACTTCCTTTTTTTT
>RQTK01000058.1:740609-787166 GCA_003991915.1 Elysia chlorotica | reverse complement strand
AGAGAGAGAGAGAGAGAGAGAGAGAGAGAGAGAGAGAGAGAGAGAGGAGGGACAGAAAGACAGAAAAAAAACCCAGACAGACGGACAAACAGACAGACAGACAGATAGACCGACCGACAAGCAGACATGTGAATTCTGTTGTTTAAAACGTCCTAGAGAGCGCACCTGGCCACAGTGTTTCCCGTGGCTTTAGCAGCAGACAGGGGGAGCTGGCGCGAGGGCGGCCATGGGTACCAGAGCATGACGCCAGACAGGTTGAACAGCAGATGGCTCAGCGCCAGCCGGAGTCCCGCCCGCATGGACGCGGGGTCCGAGGCCAGGGCGGCCAGCATGCCAGTCACGGTGGTCCCCAGGTTAGCGCCCAGCACCACGGGGTAGACCCGCTCCAGGTTCACCGCGCCCAGGCCCACCAGCGGCGTCAGGGCAGACGTCAGCACGGAGCTGCTTTGGACCAGGACAGTCAGTGCTGCCCCTACCAACATGGCGGCGTATCCGGTCAGATCACGACATGGCCCTGGACATTCTGAGTTGATACCTCTCTATAGACAGAGGGAATTAGGAAATAGGTAAAGTAAAAGCTTAGGATCACGATTGCCTTAGGGGTTACAAAACTGCGACTCTCAATAAATCGTTTGTGTATACGAAAAAATTCGTCTTAACTCAATTACCTACTTATTGCGTGGCAAACAGACGGTTAGTTGCTTTTTATAGTACGTGCCTCAGTGAGAATCTAACAGTAGGTGTAAATCTAAATGCGTTTTATTGTAGCAGTTTTGAAGATAAAAAGACTTATGAACAAATAATATTGGACCGGGGTACGTCCCCGCCTTCTTTTTAGGACAGCGATGCGTTGTCAGAACTTTTTTTTAGTAACAGTATTATTAGCGAATAATTTAAAGGCATTAAATCAGCTTTGAACGCCGATGTTTTATTTTATCTAGTGCCCCCGCTGCTGTTACAGACGAAGAACTGGGACGCGCCAAGGCCATAAGTACAAATTACCAAATAATGGAGATTCCCCTTGCACTCATACGCATACAAATCCAACATTAGCAACATTGTTAACCATTCACATTAACAACACCACTACAGACACTACTGTTACAGAAAGACCACCTGGATGGCTGTCGCCACCGCCCCCTTGAGCAGAGAGCTGAGCAGCCTCACGAGGAGCAACAGACTCGCGCTCAGTGTGGCGATGGAGGCGGCCAGAAGCAACACTCCGGCGGACGTATCTGAGCCGGCCCAGCTGGAAAACAAATGAGCCCCTGGGGAGAGTTTTAATAAGTTCTAAAAGTTTATGCCTGAAAGGTAACAATAGTTATTAGCCAGTGACGCAGTTTAAATGCAGATGAACTTCACCAAACAAAGAAGCTATTAGTATAAAACTTTCTAAGGTAACCTAGTTCGCTATTGAAGACTATATTTAATGAATGATAATAATTATTGATACACATTGTCGAGTCTATTGTATTACAACATTCTTTTAAATACAGATTTTATTGTTCAAATTTGATGTTTTTAAGTGTTCAAGACTGCAAAATGAAACTTCTAACGATTGAATTAAGGTGTAAATAAAAAAAAAATATTTTACTAGAATAAATATCTGAGTTATCAACAAAACTCAAGACTTAAAACTTCTTACTTTTGCACTGATATTATAAAAATAAATAAAAAAAATATTTTACTGTAATAAATATCTGAGACATCAACCAATCGCACGACTTAGAACTCTTTGCTTTTGCACTGATATTATAAAAAGGATCAAGAAATAAATCTTATGGTTGTCAAGATTGAAAATAATGTTATCAATTTTTAAAATATTAGTAAATTTTTTACATGGGTATCCGATAGCAAGACGAGTGTGGTATAATTTTAGAAAAAGTCATTCAGATAGCAAATTAAAAATGACACCTGGTTCAATGATGGTGCCGTTAACTGCTTCTCCTCGTGCTATGGCTTTAATTTTCTCGGAAGACAACTGTGGATGTAAAGAACAGTTCACAAGTTTAGAGAATAGTTGTAAAATTTCTATTTGGTATGTGATTGTGAAACAGGAATTGGTATGATATATCCGAGTGACGCAGAGGCGATTTTTTCCACAACTAATGATTATTTCTTTTAAAAGGGCATAATTCAAAGTAAGTACACGTATTAACGTTTCATTAAGCGCTAAAAGCTACGAAAAATGTAACCCGATGCTCCTTATTAGAATAGAAAGTAAAGAATGAAAATGAACATTAATGAAGTTGGTGTGTTGGCTGGCTGGTTGGTTGGTTTCTTAACGTTTGATTTCATACCGGTCCAAAGACCAACGTGCTGCCATTCAAAAACAAAGCAAAGATACCGGGACTTTTTTATCAGCCGATCACATTATACTGACACCGACCCAACCAGTATGGGACGAAATCCGACTGACGTTTTTTGCCCCATCAGGAGAACAAACCTCCCAGCGCGCTACCACTTCATTGATCTCGTCCCGTTCCCCCAAACATATCTCTCCGGTAATTCTCTTTTCCAAATCAAATAAACATATCAATATATTATTTGCAATGGTGTGTGTGTGTGGTCCGATTTTACACCACAATGATGTGACCTTTCAGAGTGTTCCTGTCAAGACAATATTACGAAAATAGCTACGAAAATAGCTCTTCTACATAATGCTCACATAAATAATTCTGTTCGTGACTGGCTCAGTTATGGCTCTGAATAGTTTTGGGTTGACTATGCTAGTGTCTGATTGGTTGAAGTTGAGATGAGATGTGAAGACGTCAGTGAGATGATAAAGGTATCCGGTGACGACCTCCACTGGCAACAGAACGAGCACACACAGCCAGTTGAAGAAATCATGCAGGGTCGCCGCGGCAAACGCACGCCTGGAAAATGGAACAAAACGGCCTTGTTGGTTAAAGTCTTTTATACTTAGAATGTGAACATTTCGAAGGGTGGGACGTATACTTAGATGGAGAAGAAGACAAGCGAAGAATGATGTCTGTTATCGATTTTAAAGCCTGATTCGTTTTAAACTATTCAAACATGAAAGCTTTGATAATGTGTCCATTTAAACTCCTTGTTCCGATATGTAAAGATATAATGGAGGGAAGCCTAGTGCAGAGATGATGAGAGACAGAGGGGACTGGGCGTGCACAGAGCTTTCAGATGCACAACGAAAGTCTAAATCAGAGAGGACTGGTACGCCATTTCAGTCGACCTCTTCAGGGATGAAATCACATAGGGATGTCTAGATCGATAGAAAGTTTAATTCAAAATAAAAAGTTATTTTATTTTTTTTTAATTTGCAAGGCCCTCCTTAAGACCTACGCTATTTATTTAAGAAAATGGTGAAAGCATTACAATTTTTCATTGAATGAAGTGCATATTTTGTAGATTTAGACCAATGGTCCGTTCTCTAGACGTTTCAAAAGATATTTAGATGGTTGGGTCTGCACCAAATGAACCATAACAAATATTACACATAGATGGCGTTCAAAGTCCCTCTCCCTCTCTTCACAAGACGGAAGTGAGGCAACCAGGGTAAATCGGGCACAAGTCGCTGATATAAGTTTTGAAGGAGAGACTTTAAACATAGAGAAGATGCTTATATTAATGTTCTTTATTTTCACATAAAAAAAATCGTTCGTTCTATAAATGATAGAGGTATATTTTTTTCAACATCTTAAAGTCAGATTTCCGACTTGTGCCTGGTTGATTAATTTATAATTCCTTTCAGCCAAGTCGTCAACCGTGAAAAACAAACATTTATGAAAAAAGCGGCAAATTGTAATAGAAATTATTATTAAAATGGCGGTTATTGAACATGCATTATCTTGATTGTTTTCACCATACTGCATTAGACATAACACGCTCAATTTGCTGTAGTCGTAGATTATTTAGAAGTGAGGAATAAAAAATCAAACGATATTTTGTTTTTCATTTAGATAACTATTTTGCTTAAGGAAAAAACAACACCTGTCCCGTCAACAGTTTGAAAAGTAATCTGCGATTGAGAGAGAGAGAGAGAGAGAGAGAGAGAGAGAGAGAGAGAGAGAGAGAGAGAGAGAGAGAGTGAGTGAGAGTTATTTAACGTTAGGGCGAGTAAGTTCCAGTTGTCTTTACAGTAAATGGATGAACAGACCTGAACTCCCCCTTGACGTTAACATGTCCCAGGGCCACGAGAGTGTTGGTCACTGTGGTGCCGATGTTGCTACCCATCACGATAGGAATAGCGCTCGACAGGGTGATCACTGGGGAGAGACGGGGCTCAACACTCGTGAAAGATACAAATGTGCACTAAATATTTACATGATTTATAGCCTAAATGCCAAGACGTCTTGGGTTAGAGGTATTACATTGTTGTTTCCTATGTCTCCGTCGACCTGTCTTCTTGACACTGTCTTTCAGTCTTTGTGAGGCTGTCTCACCAACTTTCTGTTTTTGTCTGCCTGTCTGTCTATCTTTCTTCATCTAATTATCTAACAGTTTTATTTTTCCCTTCACTCTTTTTTGCTGCATCGTTCTATGTTTTAAGATAGTGATCGAATGGTCAATTGATACCTTCCGTAAATTAATGTATTCTTTAAGAGGAAATTTTCTACTATCTATTTAGCCACAGTGTTGCTGAGACAGATAGAAACTGTAAGCTATTTAGACTTTTAAATATCCGTTCGAGCATTAAACATGCAATTGTTTTGATCCTTTGTCAAAACAAAATAAATCAAAAGCCTCGACTGCGTTTTTCAGGTGTTCAGGTTTTCCCCAGAACCACTTCCAAATGGTATTATCTAATAATTTGAGCCCATTAATATGATTATAGTTTACATCAAATCAGGTGACATTTTGCAATAAACACTTTGGCCACACAAAGGATAGAGAGTAAAACGGCGAAGATTAAGAAACCCGACTATGGTATCTAAATACACGATAATTCGAGCGTCTAAAACTACCCTCTGTTTCTACTTAATAATCATACTGTCAACTGACCATCTGAAGAAACCATGGACACCAGAATGGAGGTGGTTGTAGAGGAGCTCTGTAGCAGCAGAGTGACCAGGACACCGACCATCACTCCAGCCACAGGGTTGGTGAGAAACACGGAGCTGGACAGGGCCTTGCCCGCTGCTTTACCTGCAGGAAGTAGGTGGTGAGCACATAGTTCTATTAATAGACATCGGTGGTGGTGAGTAAATTTGACTTGGAGGGAGGGAGGGAGAGAAAGATACTAGAAAGAGAAAGTGTAAAGATGATTGTATTTCAATGTCTTTCTATTTTGGCGAGTAATGTTGAAAACAGGGCTCAAATATTAATAATGGCCATAGTTATTACCTCCTAACAAGCGAAAAGCTGAGCTGAGGCAGTCCAGGGAACACACGAACACCCACAGCAGAAGCAACAGAAATGCTGTTTTCATCGCTAGGAGAGAAGCTTGCCTCCACTTTTGCTTCCAACTCAGGTCTTGGAGCAAAAAGCAGGCAGAAAAACAAAATAGCCGTAGATAAAACAAAGCCAAACTACCGTAAACACATATAGATTGAGAAGAAATTAGCTGCGTGCGATTAGTAAAGTCCACCTACAACAAGACATATTACACAACACCATGTAAACAAACTTGTATTTAACTGGGAGGGAATTTATCTCTGACCTGATACTGGTTGTTACTGTTGTTGTTGTTGTTGTTGTTGTTGTTGTTGTTGTTGTTGTTGTTGTTGTTGTTGTTGTTGTTGTTGTATTTGTTGTTGTTGTTGTAGTAGTTGTTGTTGTTGTTTTTGCTGTTGTTTTCTTTTTTTAACAAACACAAATTGAGTTTATTTAGCGGACATACACCAACTGGTAAATTTATCCGAAGGGACAAACCTCTAGCTTGAGACCAACAGATAAGATGTAGATACATGGAATCATAATGTAAAAATATATTTATTACGCCTCCTGAAACGCAAATATCAGGTAATCCAGACATAAATAATTACACCACATACTATTAAAACAATAGACATATAACCTTAAAGAGGTCAACAAAGTTATGTACATTAGAACTATTAATTAATTTAGTCAACTGCTACTTAGATGGTGAAAATATTGAAGTAATAATTGGCCAAGTGGGCGTTCTAAAAAAATAGATTGTTGGAAATGAGGGAGAAGAGCAACGTAGGAATCTCAGATTTAGAGGCAAGATGTTGTTTCTGCCCTCTTTGACTCTTTTCGGTTACAACACTATGTCTCTCAATCCGCGGAAGAAAAAGGATAGAAAGGTAATAAGAAAAAAAAATGAAAATGAAAACAAAGTAAGAAAAACGAAATAGATGGATATCAAAATTAAATATTTATGTTGAGCTACATCAAGAAATAAGGTACATATTGATGATAAAGACAGTCAGAGAACAAATGATGATAATCACAGAAATTAAAGGGGAGGGATGCCGACAGGTCGATAAACAGACAGGCAAGGAAGAGAGACAAACCAGAGATTAGAAAGTAAATTATTTATAAAAGTGGAAACAATGTTCATGAATTTTGTTTTATATTGTGCCTCAACTTAATATCATTGTTTGAATTTTTCTCCATTATCACAACACGCTTTACTGTTTACAGGTGTTACATTTTGAAGAATTTCTTTTACTTTCCCAATGCGAGGATTTATCCTCCAGCGGTTTCAGATCCCATAAGTCATTCAGGTAATCGTCTTTCACATCAACGTTGGCGTCTGAGGAGCTGTCTACAATCGGTAGCATTTCTTCGTCTTCAGGGGAGGAGAAACACCCCATTGTTTGGCCTGTGTATTAGAAAGTGGTATGTTATCATGCTGATATTGTGGTTACATTCTTTTGCACAAAAGCGATTCCATGTTTGAAGCAAAATAAACTATTCATGTCTGCACGCGGTATTGTGACTATTAAACCTAAAGAAATTCCCGTTTTAGCGGATTTAACCAAGTTTTAAACAAATACATTTTATTCAATTGTGTTTGATGTATCTCCTTAGAGTAATTTCGGTACAAAGTGATGCTTTTCATAGAGAGTATGGTACATTTAGTTTTGATGCACTGGGTTAGAGTGTTGACTTCCAAAACAGGAGTCCCAGTTCTGCTCTGGCGTCCGTGCTTCCCCCACCGTCGTGTACTTCATAAAAGAACAAAGTTAAAGGTTGGTTTCTGAACGTCCAAAGTAAGTTCGGCCCTACTAAGCTACATAGCAGACTAGGATACATGTTGCTTGGCCGAACACAATCATGACCAGATCTGGGGAGAATCGAACCCTAAACCTTCCGATGCGACTCTGCGCGCTCTAACCTGAAACGATGCATTTATGGTTTAAAACGAAAGAGGAGGGAAGGGGAGAGAGGGAGAGAGAAAGAGAGAGAGAGAGAGAGAGAGAGAGAGAGAGAGAGAGAGAGAGAGAGAGAAAGGGGGGAGTGGGAGAGATGGGCAGAAGCTAACAGACTAGTTGTGACCGTATTATAAAGATGTTTTTTTTTAATTTAGAAAAAAAAAACAGTATATAAACATAACTCTAATTTTTTCAAACGCTTTATTATTACCCTGATTCATCTTTTAATTCCTTAGAATCATTACAGTTCTCTAGTTTGAGGAATAACTGGCGCAACTGGTAGAGTATTGTTTTCCTAGCTTCGAAACGCACAATCGGTTCAAAAATTAATTAATTGTCCAATTCCGTCCCCTATTGCTTGGGTCTTGTCGGTAAAAAAAAAAGACCTGCTGAGACATGGTAAGCTTATTCCCACACACTCTCAATGAGGCAGTACGAAAAACTGTCAGACGTAAGTGTTGGATCCCGTCCACTATATATACCGGTATAGTCTATAGTTGGTCGCGAAGCAACAGGCAAAAAAAAAAAAAGAAAACGTCTCCGGTTCTTCTGTGAGTGTCCTCTCTGCATTCTAATTTCTTCTTTTGAGCAGTTTCTTCACTTCTCTGTGAGCAGAGAGCAAAGCTCTTCTCCTCTCATGCTTCTTACCTATAAGCTTAATGATGATGATGATGACTTCAAAATCTCCTTTTTCAGTAGTATTTTTTGACTGTTTAGACTAGGTGTCGGACACATTTCAGAGTTGTTTACCTTAGCGATTGAGCGTGGTCTGTTCGCTACCGTAGTTTTTTTTTTATCAACAATCACTACAGTTCGTGTTCGGTGCTGCCAGTACAGTCACTGGCGATTGCTTGCTGTGATCTGGGAGTGGGAGGAGGAACTCCGCTGTTCAAATCTCAATTTCTGCCCAGTCTCCTAAAAAGATTATTTGAGAAAACATGTAAATGTTAAATAATAGATTACTCGTATTGGTAGATCCAGGTACAGCAATGATTTAACGCTACACAGTTTCAGCATGTAAAATGCATCCGTTCGTGGCATAGTGCTTGCACATTGAACTGACCATTCTGACTTCCGTAAATAACACTGGCGCGTGAAGTAAACTGAAAACAGCAGTAAGCAGTTGATGATTATTATTTTAATAAATTTAGATATATCATAATTTTCAGAGTTCAGATAGCCATCTAGACAGATTTATCTAGTATAGACTCTATTAGTTGTTCAAATTTATCAGTATCTCCTAAGAGAGTATATAATTGGCAATATTAGGGCTCAGTTTATTTACTAGCCTAGATCAAAATTTACTCTATTCCATATTTATAAAATACTAGATCTAGACCTATGACTAGATGTACATGCTCACTATTTATTATAGTAGGCCTATGTCCTATTTATAACTCAAACAGTGGTCAAGATATGTTTTATCATCTTCCAAATCTGAATAATGAACAGAAAGAATATAGATCTCTAGAGTCTAAGATCTATAACATTTTTCTAAAAATGATAAAAATTAGCATATAGATCTACTCCCATAGAAAAGAAATGAGATGAGATTAAATTTCTATTAAGATTTTCTAGATTTAGATCTAGAATCTAGACTAGATCTATAATCTAAAGCAATTTTTTTTTCACTTTCTTTTGAGGTTTGACAAAAAGAAAAAAAAAAGGTTAAAGAGTTATACTGATCTACTGTTTCTGTTTTTAAGAAATTCTGTTTTATTCATTAGATCTAGATTTTCTAGATCTATGGACGAGAAAACTAGCCAGATTCTAGGGGCCGTAAGCACAACATTTAGTAAGCTTAGAACTAGTCTTAAGATAACGGAATAAGAAGGCTTACGCCAAGCTGTAACCTACAGTGTGATGTTGCACTTACGACCCTAGGTAAATCTTTAGCATGTAGAACATTTTTTTCATCATTTGTCATTTTTTTTTTAGAAAAATGTTTTAAAATTAAATTGCACTTTTAAAAAAGTTGTGAAGAATTATAAAAATTTAAACAACTTTGTTGCAAGTTTGTTAATTAATTCATATCACTCAATCGGAGCCCAATGTTTCAATCAAATCGTTGTATACTAGTATAACTTTCTGATCTATCAGAATGGTTCGACTCTTTTGAAGTATGAAAAAATACTTAGGCTAAAAGTAAGAGTAAGACTTTACCGGCCTTTTATTTTAATTAACTGTGTCAATAAAGTTTTCTTACATTTGCAAATCATAAAGATTGTATTATTTCAATAGTTAGATTATTTGAATTTTTTTTTTCAGATCAGGATGTCAGAGAAAGAATCGTTGGAAGATCTGCGGAGTTCCCTTAAAAAATGGGAAGCAGCTTTTGTTGTTGTCCACCAGAGGAAACCAAATAAGGTATTGTATTAACAGAAATGCAAAAGGTTTAGAATCAAACTACAATGATTATCAAGTAACTATGCTTTGGATAGCTGAACGATCATAAATCATAAATGTTATTCATTTACCGAACAATCAACTTCTCCCAGTATTTCCAGCATCCAGATTTCAGAGAGATTCAAGGGCTTGCAACCACCTCATAAGTTTGAAATCATTCAAAGTAGGAATGGTTTTTAATAAAACTCGCCCATTTTTTTTAAAGCTGTAGTACTAGTCCCTGGTCCTATTCCAGTTGTTTGTTTGTTTTTTTTTTTTTTACTGAATATTGAAAAGATATTTAATTACTTATATATTTAATGTGCACTTTCCCCCCTTCTAAATCTATTGTTATGAGACAACTATGATTTTACAGTTACCCTGGAATAGAAAATCCAAAATCAATTCAATTAAATTTACTGACCCTGGAGGGAAAAAAACACAACAAAAGAACCTAAAATTTTTATTCTGTTTAATATTGGTTTTGTCCTTAAAAGTGCATGCAAAATTAATCACAAAAAAAAATTATAAGGATGTTCATTTATGATTTTACATTGTTGCGTGGTTTATTATTTTTATTAAACCTGAATGTTTAGCACCAAACTTATATTATAGATTGATAGCACTTTTCATAAAAGAATGATTAACTTGAAATATTTTATTTATGTTATTGGTGCAAAGTTCTCATCCTAATCATCACCAGTAAATGTTTTGCCTGAAATAAATTGCTGGACGACTGTCATGATCACAAGGGTAAAAACTCAAGAAAAGTTTCTGTAACTCAAACCAATGTGTTATGCCCCCTTATAGCCTTTGGTTTTTTTATTTTGTTCAAAGTACAAATTAAAATGGAAAATCATTTTACGTTGAAAAATGAGGGGTGGTTTAAAATACTGCCATTTTAAAATTACTTTGTACAGTTTGACTTTTATACTTCTCTTTAAAAAGGTTATTCTAACAATTTCTAAAAAGATGTGACCTTAACTTCTCATCCTTTTTCTATCTCTATGAGCGGAGACAAGTAGTCTTTTCGTCTTTGAGACAGGAAGAAATTCAATGGAAATGGCAGCAGGATGAAAAGGGGCGGGGTTGGGGGCTTTGTTGTAGCAAAATTTTCCCTCTTTGCAGCAGTTGCTCTTTTGCAGTTTTTCATAAAATGTTTAAAGAGAAATGTATTTTTAACTAAGTTGTCAGTTATGTTAAATAAATTATTATTAAGATGGGAGATATTTATCTATAGTTGGATGTGATGCTCTCTCTCTTTTTTTTTGTTAAACTACCACCAAAGATGTCAAAGCAAATAATATTATTTACCTGCTATCTCATAATTTTCCACCTTCGTGAAAAACTTTTTTTTTAACCTGACAGGATGATTTATCAAAGGCACCTTCTGATATAAAAGGTAACAATTTATTTTCATACCATTTATAGAATGTTCTAAGTGCACACGTTATACTTTAAAAAAATAAAATGCATGTTTTTTTCATTATCTTTCTTTCCTTTTTTAAGTTTGATGACATTCATCATTAATATCTTGTGATATATTTGTATATTTCCTACATTTAATGATTGTTCGTTTACAAAATTAACCCTCGAAAAACAGCAAGTTTACTTACTTGGCACATAACAGAATTCCATTTATTGATTATACATGCACTTATAGGTACTCGAGTTGTATTCTCCTTCGCCAACTATCATTTTAGAATAGGAATTTGTTTATTTGAGATAATTTTGAAAAACAAAAAATTAGATACATTTCTGTCGGTCTCACCCTTTTCCTAGTATCTACATTTGGTCTCTTCTACTTCTCCTCCTCCTCCTCCTCCTCCTTCATCATTACCATCTTTATTCTCTGGTACCGAAGGTCCGAGTTCAAATCCTGCGATCGGTCTATGGGACTGACTGAGGCATGAGTCCAGGTCTCTCCGCCCAGTTTCATGTGTTGGGGCCGTCCACAATATAGCCTATATAGTGCTGACGTTGTATGAACCATGCTCGTTTTAAGTGGCAAGGCGATTCGGTGCCGCTGTATCTAAAAGTCGAGGGTTCTACAGCTTTTGTAGCTACTCCTCTCCCCTACTACTACTACTACTACTACTACTACTACTACTACTACTACTACTACTACTACTACTACTACTACTACTACTACTACTACTACTACTACTACTACTACTACTACTACTACTACTACTACTACTACTACTACTACTACTACTACTACTACTACTACTACTACTACTACTACTATTGCCGCTTCTACATCTACTGCGACTCCTTCTATCACAACTACTGCCACTATAAGTACTTGGGTACTTGATATTACATTTTTCTATTTATGTCCCTCTAAACTTATTCTTATTTTTTCTCTCCGTTGGAATTTAACGTTGAATGACATGGTTAGCAGGTCGGTTGGACACCATATGGGTCCAACCGGCGTTCCACGAGCTGCACATGCGCTCTTAAACCAGGCTCCCTGAGGTCGAATAGATTCTAGTAATTAGGGCAAAAATAGACGGAACACGGAACACCGTTTATCCTAGTCAAAGCCCAGTGGAATAACGTCCACTCGTGGTATGTGGGATGGTAACGTATGTGCGGCTGACTTAGGGCGTAGGCGTGCCCGCCGCCATCACACACCAGTTCATTGCAGGCGGCTGAGTGGCCACACGACGTTGATGTCTGCCGAAATAACGTTGGGGACGCCTGTGGTGGGTATACCGGCGTCCGTCATCGTTTGGCTTTTTCTTAACAGAGGGACAATGCGCTGTTCGCCCTCACCGACTAAGGTAATCTATTTTCACCAATGAACAGGGTACTAGTGAGCCCGAGGGAGCTGGAGAAGGAAGCGCCGTTTGGTAGAACGTGTCGGTGAAGACCACCTTCTGGTGAGATGATTTCACCTGCTCTGGCGCTACCACAGTCGCTCTTTTAGAAGATATTGTATTAGATAAAATAAAAATAGAATGAGAAGCATTTCTAATAGTTTCGTCGCAAAGTTTGCTGAAAAACAAACAAAACAACAAAAAACCGAAGATCCCACATATTTGCAATGAGCCGTCTTTCTTGTGGTTTCGCAATGTTTTACAAATATAGACTGTTTGAGGTTATTAAAAGAAAGGAGGGTATATTATTTAATCGCGATAAAGGATATAACTTTCAATGCCCAACATCTTTATTTTCGTCACACGGAGTATTCACTAAGAGGTTGACAACAGTCATCAACCTATTTTCCGCAGCGCTATTTTTACATGTACAGAAAATGTTTTCCTTAAAAACAACTGAACTATTGAGACGAAACTTACGGCTTGAAGTTGTTCTTTGAAAAAAAATCAATGTTGTTTTCCGTAAGTTTCAACAGGAAAAAGTATCACTAAAAATTCTTCTAGAGCTCTTGTCGATCTGTTAGGAAATACCGATTTATGAAATTGTGATCTATTTACTGAAGCACAGGTTTTCGAAAGATCCGATTTTGGACATCTTCAAGCTTTTATTGGGTTTTGGAACAAACGCTTTTTGTAACTGCCATATTTGACAGGTGGTTATCATGAGTAACATACTTTAAAAAACAAAAATATGATTGAGTTTAAAGATCAGACAGCCATTGCTATGCACAATTTCATATACTCAAATGACCCTGTCCGACTTAAGTGTCTACAAGCGAATCTCTGTGTTGGGTATCAAAGATATGTCCGTTTTTAAGCACCCATCTGTTAAATTTGTTTCGAGTATTAGACATTAATTAGTTTTGTGATCATCGAAAAAGTTTCCGTCCGTAAACTGATATCATCAGGAAATCTGTGACTGTCCGTGGTAATCATGAGCATGACGCTTTGATACTCTTTTCAAAACTTTGTACATTATGTAAGACTTCGAGTGGGGAATTTCATGGTCTCTGATTTTAGTAAACACGGGTTTGTTTGTATACTTTTATATTATACACACTTTTTCTTTTACGTCATTGGGTATAGATCGGGCTCACAGAATTAATGCTGACGAACCAAGCTAAACAAAGCGTTTGGTGCGTTATTTTAAGCTACTGGCATATCTTATACATGTCGTAAATATCTGCTCACCTATGTTGTATTTTATATTGTTTTCAAATAATCGCTGCCGTGGATTTCTAAACAGCTAAGGACTTACCACTCGAAGAAATTACACTGATCGCGTGTAGGCTCTTATTAGGCTCTTACATTTACATGGAATCTAGAAGCATCAAGTATCCTTGTGAGTGTTGTGCGTGGGGAGGGGGGGGGGTCAAGTGGTAGAGCGTCGGTCTCCCCATCGGGAGGTCCTCAGCTCAAAACCTATGATCGGTCAAAGTTTTTTGGTCCAATTTCGTTCACTACTGATGAGGCCGGTGTCAGTATAGTTTGACTAGCTGAGACAAGAATCCAGGTCTCTCTGTACTGTGTCTTTGTGACAGCATGTAAAGTTTACAGAGGTTAGTCTTGGGCCCGTCCACAATATACCCTATATAGTGCTGTTATTGGACGTTACGCAACCATCTCGACTCTATGCGAATGTTCTTTGTGTGCCCAAGCTTTAACACAAATTTTCCTAGAATCACTAGACTTTCACTACATGGTTGGCATTTTTTTTTAACTGCGTCTCAATGTTTTTATGTGTATTAGTTATCTAGAGAAGGCAATAAAAAGTAAGCGTTTCAGAATCGTTATTCTCACATTATTATTTGATATAGCTAATTAAAAGTCAGCACGAAACAGAATTTTTCCTGACTGGAAGTCTATTTGTTCATTAAGGTTTGTATAAATATTCTGTTGCGGGACTAAAAGTAATCTTTGATCAAAGATCGCGCATCTCTCTTCTAGTTAAGCCTCCTTAAGTTTTAAATTTGCGAAACATCCCAGGACTAACTTCTGACAGTTTTTATGCACTGCTAAACAGAGACAGCGTGGACGCATTTATCATATCTACTGTCCAAGCCGGTAAAGTTAAGTCAAATCGGTTGTTTAACGTCCACCGTCAGCACAGTATAGATTATTATTGTGAACGCTCCCAAGGCTAACGTGTGAAAAAATTTACGTGCTGCCACACCGAGACAAAGCGGGGATGCCACAAATTCCTGTAATAAATTGGTCACATTATACCCAACCAGTAAAAAAAAAAAGGGGGGGGGGTGGGTCGCGGTGGATCTGGGGTAGAACATCGGCTTCCGACGCAAAATGTCTGGGTTCGAGCCCTGGCGATTTCGCTCCCTACTAGTTGGGTCGGTGGCAGTTTAATGTGATCGGCTGGACAGGAGTCATGGCATCGACGCCCTGTCTCGTGTGTGTCAGCACATAAAATTGTCCAATGTCAGTCTTGGAGCTCGTCCACAATACACTGGGAAACAAAGGCAGCCAAATCGGAGACCGAACCTTGGATTCCTTGATTTGAAGCTACTGGCCCAACAATGTCACCGGTCTCACAATAGAATCTGACAGCCCACGAAATCCACGTTACCCCTTTTAGTACTCAGTGAGAAAAAAACAACAACATACAGTGACGGATTCGAATTCAATATGATCATGTTTAATTACATCTTCATTTTCTTACAAATCTTCAGAGTTTAGTAAGCTATTTTATCGCTTATTCCACCCAAACAATCCTAGGCGTATGCATATCACTGCTTTTTTCAGACTAAAGGTTTGGACTGATTTGATAAGTTTTGAGTCTCTCGTCAGTGATGAAATGAAATGCCTTGTTTTGTTAGTGAAGTCTTTTGCTGGCGCGCCAGTTACTATGGAGATAAGAGAGCTATGGTCTGACCATTACGGTACCCGTAAAGCCTGTTTGTGATATATGCTTTTGCTCTTACTATTAGAACAATCGATGCAATAAACCCCTCCCTCTCTTACTCTCACGCACAAAGAGGCAGGAGGTACAACTAAAATTGTCACTTGTGTTGTTGCTTAGCATCCAACGTGAGCATTATATAGAGTATACTGTGGACAGGTCCCTAGTCTGACGTCTTACAAATTTATTTTCTGCCACACAGACTGCGGGAATAACGTGACTCAGCTGGTCACATTAAAACTTGCAGGGACACGAACCTCCTTTGTCTAAATCCAATGTTCTACCCCCGGGCTACCCCCCCCCCCCACACACACACATTCTAACCGCTTATAATTATTGTCAGATGCCAATCACATTATAGCCTATATCGTACTAACATTAGACGCTAAGCAACGAACTCAATCTTCCCCTCCTCCCCCCACCCTTTTTTCCACACATACAGATGCAAAGAAACACGAGTCTAGCAAATTGTTGATAACTTAAGATTTATTTGATGTTATTTATATCGTAAAAATACATTTATAATGTAGTCTTTTAAATGTTTTCCTACCAATTTCAATCGAACGTGAATCAATGCTGATTAATTGATTTCTTTGTTCACACAGAAAAATACAGGCAGTATCATGCAGGAAAGAAAGGACCCCAGCCCAAATTGCATGAAATGGTAAGTTAAAAATATTATGAGCTAAGGAAAACGAAAAAATGGTTTTTCATTTGATACATAAAACTTTCTTCCATTAAATTATACCTATTCAAATAAGTGAAAAGAAATGCTACTTTTGGATATAGACATACATACTTTCCACTTGTACTTTATATAACCATACTTTCTACTTATGTGTTACATCATCATGGTATGTATCCCCGTCTTGTCTCGTGTGTAGCAGCACAAAAATTTATCAGACGTCAGTCTTGGGGCTCGCCCACAACATAGCCTTAGTTCTGACGTTAGACATTAAAACAACTGTTTTCAACTCACCTGTGTGTTATATGATGTAAAAATAGCCATGAACTAATGATATCTGAAAAATTGTCAAAGTGAGGACTAGACAAACATAAATCAAAACAAATTACTTTTTCTTAAAAGGAGACAACAAGAACTTTTGTACTGGCCAGAGAGAAAAATAGTGCATTGACATCAGGTAGAGCAACCACCAGTGAATGATGCCAGATTCAATTAGATAGGAGCTAGAAGTAATTTTAGGTTGGCAAAGTATTTTCTATAATTTTTTTAACACATCATGAAGTTTTGCATGAAAAAAAAAGACGACATTTTGCATCAGGAACAGTACTGGAACATTCATGTCTTTGGATTTATAATTTCATAGGTTAAAATAACTAACACCAACAAAGCAAAAGTCATCAAAATAGATCAGGTTAAATGTTTGCCTCAGAAAGTACACAATTTGTAATGTATTAAGAATCACGACTCGAGTAACAAAGATGATCTATGAGCTTAACAGTCAATACAAAACATCTCTGCCTCTGACAACATGACAAACACAGATGAAGCTCTTATACTGAAGACCTAAAAATCAGGGCACTCTGGGAGCAGCAACCCTAGAGGGAATGGTAAAGGGTGAGACGAGAAATGAAGGTCCCCAGGGATGTGCCCTCTGAGTATTTCTTGTCACAGTCAGCTTAGTGTCACAGTCCCAGGGAATGCCTGACAGGCACACAGGGAACTGGAGCTACTGCTACTCACAACGACAGAGCATTTTTTTTTTTTTTAACAATTTGAAATGTATAAACATTGGTCCAGATGAGGAGAAATAAAATAGTAGATTTCTGCCTTGTTTGCTTCTGATAGAAATTTGGAACATCACCATTGGTTTAAAAATATTATTCTGGTTATTGAATCCCTAAAGATACCTTATACACTACTAAAATATCAAATTGGACAATAATTCAACTTATTTCTTTCAGGGACAATAACTTATTGTTAACAAATCTAATGAACTAGATGTTAAAAGCTTTCCAGATTTTCACACTTTCACTTCATTCAAATGTGCTTGTTTGTCTTGACATCAGTGGTTGTAATGCAATTGAAGTTTGCATGATATCAGTGGTGCATTAGTGAAGCTGACTCTTCTTTTTTCCACACATGACAAAGACTGAATCGAGTATGTCAGTGGACAGTGAAAACTCTGAGGTGTGGAGTAGTAAGCTCAACAAAAAACAACAGCAATGCCAAGAAAATCCAAAGGAGCAGCAAGAAGATACAGCTCAAGATTTACTGCACAAGCTGGGAGCCAAACTGTTCCACAATGCAAAAGCTTCACAGTCCAACTCTTTTTCTTTAAAAAAAAAGCACCCTGCAATTTGTAAAGTGAGTCCACCGTTTAATTGGTCCATAACACTAATGTTACTTTACAAAAATTTTTTCTTGGATTTGCTGATGTAGTTGCTCAAGTAAGTGATTGTTTTAACACAAATACCAATGTTTTATATTATCTCCATAATGCATAAAATTGATCACATCTGTTCTGTGTAACCATGCATCCTTATTGATATAAATTTATGCATGAGTAGATTAAGTAAGAGTGTCAGTTATTCCCCGGATTTATTAAGTCTTATAAAAAATATCTTTAGAATAACTTAAATGAACTGTCAGCTAGTTTATCTCTTATTAATCTTATATCACAAAAGAAACTGAAAGGATAGAATAAACCTGCATTTTTTTAAATGGGATATTCTTGGCATATAACTATGCTGGAATATCTTACAGTTTTTAACTAACAAGAAGGGTCTATAAGGTACAATGGTGGTATATAAGCTGAAATCTCATTTACTAAAACCCACTTAAGCAATTTGATATTGTTATTATGTAAAATAATGTCCTATAGAGCATAATATGCTATATTACATCAATAACTCTATATCAAACTGTTTCTCTTTTCTTAATTTTTTAACCAACAAAACACTGCGCTAAAATCTTTGTAATTATTTAAAATCCATAGGAACTTTCTAAAGATGAAAACCTTGCAGAGGCCCACAATCATATCAGCACTTCACCCAATCCACCATCTCGGCACTTATCTCTTTCAAACTCAAAAACAAATGTGACTGACGTGGAAACTGCTACGATGAAAACAAGTCTAACCTGTTCAAAGGCTAGTCCTAATCCAATAATGGACGATTCCGACCTTGTGATAAAGGGAGGGATTTTTAAAAGTGCTGAGAAATTCCTGCAGAAAACTCCGTCTGCAATTCAAACAAAGAGTTATCGATCTTTGAATTTAAAGCCTCGTTCATCTTTTTTGTCCAAAGATTTGACTCTAATAAAGGCTAAGCACATTGAAAGTGGTGATATTATGTCAAAGGAGGAGTCACACAATGTAGAAAAAGTTCCATCGTTTGAGAAGTCTTACTCTAGCATGAGCGAGATAACTGCAACTAAGTACACAGCCCCTGATTGTAATATTTCCACTGCTAATGCTGATAGCAACCATTTAATTACAAACAGTTTTGGAAACTTTGAAGAAAAGCACTTTAATTTACAAAGTGAAAATTCTCCTAACTTCACTGAAAAGTCATTAAGATATCAAAATAGCCCCTCTAATCAAACAAAACCTCACTCGATGCAGACTGGAGATATATTTGATTTTTCAAATGAGGATGGGGCTTCTTCTGAGAGTCAAAGTGTACACAAGGCCAAACGTAGGTCTGTTAAAAGAAACCAAGTCTGTATAGAAGAGAATGCGAAAGCTCCACTGGAGCAGTCCGAAACAAGCACACCTACAGGATCATTGTGCTCAGATATGGAGGAGCAGACTAAGCCAACATCCAGGAAAAGGAAATTAAAGGTTCCAGAACTAAAGGAAAAACGTGTTGATGAAGACCCAGAACCTTCAGAACAGGTGCGTAACTTTTTATATTCAAATTCAAATTCAAATAATTTTCTCTATCTATGAATGCAGATCTAGATATCTTTGCAGCTACTGCAAATATAAAATAATTCAATAATGTTAGAACAGTTTTCTTTTTCCATGCTTGTGAAGTATTTATGTATTGCTATTGTTAGTTGCACCAGACCATTACTTGCTTAAATATTTTATATGATGATCGTTTATTGTTACTTCTGTTTTATTATTATACTGGTTAAAGTTTTTTAACCAATTGTCTGATATTGTTTGCCTTATTTATGGCTCTGAAGTAGGTTAAATAAGAAAAAAATCGTTTAAAATGTCTGTATTGTTACAAAAATAGCTTTTTTTGGTAGATATGGGGTGTTCAAAAATATACATCTTGCTTCTAGTATCTATTCCATATGTTTTTATTCTGGTGTTTATGAACAGACCAGAGAAAAAGGTGCGCTCAATGAGTCAGAGGAGCATAAAAAATGCAGTGCACCAAAAGCAGCTGCACCCCCCAAAAAAGCAGTGGTGTAAGTTATTTTATATGTATCTTACCCTTTGGATAAATTTCACTGATTTTGATGTTTTCGTATTTTTTATGTACTTTTTTCCCATTTAATAATTTATCATTTCATCCTTCATTTTGGGATACAATTTTTTCAAATAATTCCTGATCTGACTACAAGAGAAATAACTAAACACAAATATAACCCAGATAAATTGTAACACTCATTTTAACAATATGTTAAGGCATTGGTTGTTTAATTTTTTTTTTCTACATATTGCCGAGTTTTGCCAATATTGATTATTGGTTGAAATTAGATATAATTATGTGTATACAGTATAGTACCTCTATTTTTTAGCATTAAATTTAATGATATTAAGATGTAGGTAATTGGTTACAATGGAAGCTTTATAAAGTCAGTAGTAAATGCATAGATTCTTTAAAATCGTTTTTCATCTTTTATTCTTTTTAGCAAAAGGAGTGCAGCATCTTTGAATGAAAACTTTGTAAGCTTGAACATGAAAAAGAAAGGATACCGCCGCAAAGGTATGTTATATCAAGTTCCACTCTTTATGCCCACCGTCATCAATATATTTTCAGTAAAAAGTAAAAGTGAAGTTGAAGATTGATTTTTTAGAGTCCAAAGTTACAACTAGATTGTATTGCAAACTGTCATGGTCAATAGATTCTTTTTAGTAATAATAATAATAATAATAATAATAATAATAATAGTAGTAATAATAATAATAATAATAATAAGAAGAAGAAGAAAAAGAAGAAGAAGAAGAAGAAGAAGAAGAAGAAGGAGAAGGAGAAGGAAATCTCTCCTAGAGGAGCCTTTGATAATTCTACTTATCTCGTTAAATTGGAGTTATTAACAAAACTTTTTTCCCCCACTGTTGCCTGTCCCTCCCAGGTGCGGCAGGTTTAACTGCAGGCCAGCTTCGCAAAAAGCAGTGGAAGCAGAAGATGTCTGCCCGCAGTGCTAGCTTTGGCTCCAACAAATGTTTCAAGTGCGGTGGGGAGGGCCACTGGGCCAACAAGTGCAAAGGTTGGCATTGATCTTTTTTTTTGTCTTCTAAGCTTTATGTCTCTCATCTCCACAACTGTTGAAAATTACACAAGTTCATGGACAGCAGTAGAATGTTATACATGAATATTTCATTTATATTTTTGTAGGAAAAAGGAAAAAAAAAAGTTATTTTAACTCAAAGACACTAGCTGTAAACGTAACGATTCTGAACTTTTAACTCTGGAATTCTCTGCCATAATCCTCTTTCACTTGCTCCAGTTCGTCCAATGTTTGAGAAGAATCCACATTTTATGCAGATAAGGGGATTGTGATAAACAAGGTGTTATTTTTTTACTGCAGGAAAAGCTGCCAGTAAATCTGGTTTTGCAGCATCAGGAGGAGACTTCCACCCACACAGCGATGCTAATGGACCTGTGGAAGAGGCAGAGTTCCCTAGTCTACGGCAGGCTGCACTAATGGCAAGGGGCACAAGCAAAGGCAATTCAGGTATTTCTCCTGTACACTTTCAAACTTTAAAAATAAACTTAAAATAAATTGAATATGAAAAACCAACTCAACCATAACTTGTCTAGAAAAAGAAAAAAAAAAAACGATGCATTATAAGTGTTTTATTCTGATTTAAATTATTGCATTGGCTTATTTCATTACAAAAGCTTTACTATGCATTAATCTTTAAAATTGCGATTAATTTTCCTAATATAAGTATATGTATAAACTTATATTTTTGCTTTTTAAAATTTAAGCTGAGACAGTGCAAGATGAGTCGGACATAGCAGACATTGAGGAAAGCATAGTGAGAGCCAGGTGGGAAGAGCAAAGTGCATCACAATCACAAACCCCTGCGCGTGTGAAACCACTGTCAACTACAGTACACAGTGAGTGTTATTTGATTTCTGTATCTAAAATATACTCATGTAGCACAAAGCCTTTCCCTCATAGCATGCCATTGGCTCTCAGAGCTGTTTAAGTGCTGTTAAAAAGGCAGTTTAACAAGAAGATTGTTGAGGCAAATATGTAGGCAACATTATTCTGATTTTAAATTTGCATGTGTGTATTTTTATATGAAAATTCAACTGAAAACTAAATCATACCCAAAGTAAACAATAAAAATACAATGAAAAAAAAAATCACAAAAGACATGGCCTTTCAAAATCACTACTTTTAAATGTAGTCAAAGTGTGCAATCTATATGTGTTGAATATTTTGACACAGTTAGGTCAGTTATTTTTTTACTACAAATTTGGCTGATGTGCGTAACAAACTTTACTTTTTGAATAATATTCTCCCCTAACTATGCTACCAAATTACAAGTAAGGATAAAGCTTGCTTATGGCAAAGCACTATTGAGTATCTTGCAGCCATTCCTATGAGAATTTAGAATGCTTGGTTGGAAAACTACGGATTCATCAGTTTCTTTTTTAGTTTTTATTACTATGGGTTATCTTCTGACGCCATAAGAAATTATTAAAGTAATATTTATTACTACTGCTGCCGATTGAATTTCTCTAGCTTTAGGCAAGACCAGTTTTTGCATAAACTAAGAGTCCCCCCCCCCTCCCCTTCCAAATAAAAACAACACATAAAAAAATAACCAAACAAAGAAAAAAAAAAGAAAACAATAAAAACAAAAGCAACACATAAAAAACAAAGAAAAAAAATTATATTACTCCTTCAAAACAACAAACAAACCACTACAAAACATAAATATATATTTTACAGCGTTTCCATATTTCTATTGTTAGCGAGCAGCTCTGAGTTCTGGGAGTAGACATAGCCAGTACTTTACACATGACAGTAAATAAAATTCTTTGCTTAACACAATGTGAGGCAACAGGGTGAATCAGGCACAAGTCGCATATATCGGTTTTGAGTTAGAGCCCTCTAAACATTTAAAAATACTATATTACCTTTTTCAGTTTCAAATTAAGTTGAATATCTATGGTTCTAGAAATGATAGAGTCAAAATTCTTTCAATCTCTTGAAATGCATTTGATGCTTTTTTAACATTCTATCAAGAACTCCAAAAGTCAGATTTCCTATTTGTGCCCGAGTCACCCTGCTGGCCTCTTCTCAGCTATCTTCCATCATCTGACTTTAACGCACAGCAATACTTATATAACATGAAGAGAATGCGTCGTACCTACCTTACAATGTTTGATATTTGACACTGATAAGGAGAAATGTTAATGATCAATAAACTACCGGTACTAGTTCTAGACATGCGGCTAAAGATCTCCACGGAAAGTATAACCATTGTGCTTTGAAAAGGCTAAAGTGTGTGGACATAAGTATAACAGACAAAACTGCCTTTGTGGAAAACGCACCAACATTAAAAATTAATATTTCATCTAAGGATGGATACCTGAAACCTATGATATAAAAACTATAATATGCTCTTAGATTAGATCTAGGGCTTTGAGTAGAATGACGCAGTAGTTTACAATTCGTTGTCGGAATAGAATATCATAATATGCGAATACGAAGGCTTAAGAGGAGTTGTAACCTGCCGGAAAGCTGTACTTACGGCCCCTAGATTTCAAGGCTTTGGAATACGATTATTACAGGGAACGCAGGTGTGGAATTTTGACTACTGTTAAAGCTATTCGTAAAGTCCACTCCTCCCCGTTATTGTAGTTGCTATGGAGTTTATTTCCGACTTTTTATGTGCAGGAATGCTAAACTGAAGAAAATCTGTTAAATTGCTAAAGTAAAGTTATGTAGAACTCTATAATACATGATAACGTAGCTTGTTTTATAGTTGAAGGATCTGATATAATAAATTATTATGATGTATTATGTACTTTAAATGTCAATGTAGAAAAAAATTAATAAGTAAAATTGGGAAAAGAGAAGAAAACAAAACAAAAGAAAACAAAGCGTTCAAATTTAGTACTTTTCCTTCTCTTTTATTCTTTTTTTTTCTTCTAGAAAATCAATCCTAAAATAGTATGCATTCGAAGAAATAAAAACAACTCAACCAAGCAAGGCCAAAATAACTCATTTCCGAATTTTTCAATGCATCAACTAATGCGGCAGATTTACTGGAAACAAAATACAAAGCATACCTTTTCAATCAGTCAAAAAATTGCTTCTTTAACGGGTCCGTCACATTTTCCCATCCCCAATACAAAGCACAACGTTATGATGGATTGGATATTTTATCCCTGTTTTCTTTTTTCTTTCCGAGCCCATTCGTTTACATCTTTCTTTCCCAGCCCATTACATCTTCCGTTCGCAATTCCTGTAAGTAAAGTACATTCTCATTTGGCATTATAATTTTTTTTACTGTTTATCTGGTCCAGCGCAAAACAGTATTAGGAACATACATGAAAATCTTAATTCATTTCCAAAAGACTGTGCTTAAAATATATTTGACTTTTATTATGTTCTATTGGTATAGAACTAGGATTAAAAAAAAATACTCCTGAAATAAAAAAAATGTAAATTTTTATCTCCATGCTAGCTTTCATTTCTACTTCCTCCACTAGTAATGCTTTAACAGAAACCTTTTTCTGTTTTGAATGTCACATCCCGGCTCAATAACTCTGATACACTGTTTTCTATGGCGCTAAATATCAGCTTAATTGTCTCAATATAATCCATCCTTGTGCTATTTCGCTTCATAAAGACACCAAAGGTCCGTTTGTCTTTTTTATGTAATTGTCTCCTTCCTGTCACTATGTATCCGCTTACTTTCCGTGTAACAATTTCACTCTTCCTCCCTCTTTTTATCTACTCTTATCTTTCCTTTGTATCATTCTCTCTCTTTCTCCGTTTTTCTCGATACATCTACCTGCCTCTGTCTATCTCCCTACATTATCTATCTTTCTAACTCCTTTCTCTATCTACCACTCTTTTTCCATTAAATAACCTCTCTCTTTCTTTCTCTTTCTCTCTATCCACACCGCATAGGTCTAAAACAGAATTCTGTGAGCTAACCCATGTATTCCCTACAATTTCCGCCTCCCTCTCTCTCTCTCTCTCTCTCTCTCTCTCTCTCTCTCTCTCTCTCTCTCACGTCTGTTAAACTTTTAGTCCCTTCTAAATTGAAGGCCATTTGGCATTTTGCCGGACGCCTTGTATGAGTTCTCTTTGCTCCATTATCACTCACTTTATTTTGTTCTTGTTATATAACCTGTTTTAACAGCTCCGATCCTGTGAAGACTCTCTGAGTAGTGAGTAAGCTGCCCAAGGTTTTGCTCGTCTCTAAGTTTTTAGATGTTGTTCATTGTTCACACTTTATTTACCAGAAATAAATGTGCATAATTTTTCTGCTTCTTTAATATGAGAGAGAGAAAGACAGAGACAGATGAAGTAGAGAGAGATAGGGGGGGGGGGGGAGGATAGAAAGAAGGAGAGACGAGAGATAAGAGGGAGAGACAGAGAGACGAGAGAGACGAGGGAAAGAGAAGTAAGAGAGATAGAGGTAAAGAAAGAAAGAGAGAGATACATAGACTTTCGGAAAACCGTCAAGATGATTCTTTGAAATTTCGTGACGTGAAGTGAAACCCAGTAAAAAAATGTATGCGATGTTAGACAGGCCAATGAGCGTATAGAGAAAATAGCCGAGTAACATGTTGAAAGAATCAGGAAATATTAGGCTTCAAGCGATATTAATCTAACAGCAAGCGACTTTAGTCTTCCAGCAAGCGACATTAGTCTACCAGCAAGCGACTTTAGTCTACCAGCAAGCGACATTAGTCTACCAGCAAGCGACATAAGTCTACCAGCAAGTGACATTAGTCTACCAGCTGCTATCGTCGGTTCCACAGGAGACCAATGACGACACTTGCCAGTTCGAGCTTGCTAAGAGTACAAACGCGACCACAGCTGGCTCAAGGCTCAAGCTATTTTTTTTCCTCCATCAGTCATACCAAGCATTAGGAGGCTAAAACACCGCGGTGTGCCGCCTTTGTCATCAACTGTCTTGAGAAAATAGTTCGTTAGTTTGGATGTCCGCGCGTCGATTTGTAAAGCATTATTTGTATCAATTACAATCAAAGTGTCAGCATAACGTGACCGGCTAAGAGAGACCTAGGAGTCCAAATCTTTCCGCACTGTCTTGTATTTGTCAGCACATGATAATAATTGTCAGAATCTAGTCTTGGGGCCCGACCACAATATAGCATATTAAGAACTATTGTTGGGTGTTAAGCAATAAACAAATAAGCAAACAAGTGTATAATACATAGACTGGAAACTGTTAATATAGCGGACCAACCATTCGATTCACAAGCATTAACTGCGGGACACTTACTCCCAACCGAGCGCTGCTGGGGGGCCGACATACTGACCCCAGCTCAGCGGGGCGCCCAGTGTTAGTGGGTGACTTGAGGACGACTTTGAGACGACACCTGTCACAGAAAAACCTTGTCTTATTTGCTTAAGACTTCATATTTCTATGCTAAGAATATCAACCAATGAAAAGGTGCGACTTTTCAGGTCTTGTCTGTTTCCACCTGTTTTGTGACCAGGCTTTAAAGTATGGCGAAGCAAACAGGTGGACCAAGAGGTGTGAAGTCTAGTTTCGGCGTATCTTTGCTTATTACGAGCTTAGTGCTCGAACATACCGACTCTGTCATGCTTCACAGACAATATGCAACTTTCTATTTTTAGCGGCTTTTAATTTCTCAAGAAACACAGTATGTCGGCCGACGGATAACAGCTTGCGATGCCAGGCTAACCTGTGCATTACGATACTGAGACAAAATTTGGTCTATGTTGGGCGCCCGCTATTTTTAAACACATATTTCTCTAGAACGCCTCTATAAGTATAGACCCAAGTAGTATATTTAGTCTCATATGGTAATAAAAGGTCATAATAAAAATGATTTTTGAAATGAGCTTACTTATTGACACATTTGAAAATTTGGCCATGCGTGTACACGCGAAGAGCAGTCAGTGGCTGACCGCCCTACCGTTGCTTCGGCCGGCAACTGTGTTTGTCTGGGTGTTCATACCAGGAGCCACAACTTAGTCATCTGCGAATGACGACCCACTCTTGGGCTTTTTTGTGCCCTTTTTGTTCGATGTTAGTGACCACTGCAGGGTATTTGTGGGCATTGATACTGCTATATTGTTTGAAAGATTTGTCTTTGAGCTATTTTATGATTTGAGAACCCCGCCCGTGGTCTATAGCGGTTGAGATGAAGCGCTAAGGTAGCATGGGAGATCTAAGAAAATAAGTTGTACCTTTGCTCAGTTCTTGGTGAAGGGGATATAAAAACAATTTGTATTTTGTGATCACGCACCAGACAAGAAACTGAAGATTGGCGCCTACTCTCGCTCTCTCATTGGATCAATCAGTGGTATGGGGTAAACTAACTTTCCCATCTGACATGGCCAATAGGCGCAAGCTGGATTGTATGACATCTACTCTCTCTGATTTGACCAATCAGCGATCAGCGGTATGGGGTATGGCAGCTCCTCTATCTGACATGACCAATAAGCTCAAGGTCGGGTCTACTCTCTCTCTCTGTCTGCCTGTCTCTCTCACTCTCTCTCTCTCCCTCTCTCTCTCTCTCTCTCTCTCTCTCTCTTTCAGCTTAAATGATATCTACTTTCTCTGACCTGCCATATCGGCATTATGGTGTATTGGACAATTAACTATAACTCGTTTATTGATCCCGGTACACAATCATGTACATGCACTCACCAAGTGGCCGCTCCTAATAAACTTCCAATTTCTTCTTTCTAGCTAAAGCAAAGTTACGCGGCGTCATAAAGCATACCATAAAAATAACCATTCATATTCACTAAATGCACATTGTGTGATATTTAACGTTTTTAAAATTGCGGGGGTTCTTTATGTATGAAATCGAGCAAACTGCTACTATGATTTCAGACCTTTACTCGAACACGCCACGAGATACTGCAGACTTAACAGCCTCACCCCAATATTCACACTGACAATTTTCAGTGTTGCCACACACGAGACAGAGGGCTTGGGCTCCTGTCTCGGCCAGTCATAATTAAACTGACACCGACATAAACAGTAAGCAACGATATCGGGCAAATACATTTTTGACCAATCGTTTGTTTTGCACATGGCTGTTTTCTTTATGTTGCACTTAACTGTGATAACTATGAGCTTAACTCATTAATAGCTGTCTCATGAACGATAACCATCTAGGTGACCAATGTTGAAGAATAACCCATTATGATTATCATATGTTTGTCAAACCGCATGTACAAGTCATTCTCTCACACTCGATCTGTGATCACACCACCTGCCGAATGCGATTTCGCAAAAAAAAAAAATCAATTAAAAAAATCACCCCTTCAAACATTATCAGAGATTTTTTCCCCTTTCATGTCATGTGTTTTTTACCTTTTTTTTTTTTTTTTTTTTTTTTTTTTTTTTTTTTTTTAGCCAACCTTGATGAGACGGCGTACCTCCATAATTATAATCTCAAAAACGTCCTCCGCAATAGATAATTGAACAGGGCAGGGTCAGAAAACAATGTACAAGAACAGCGTAAATCTAATTTACCCTCTTTTTAACCCTGGTGTTACAGATAGACGCGATTATGTTGGCGAGGAGACAGTACGTTCTAGGATTTAGGAAATTAAAATTCTGATAATAGTTAGCGTTGCATGTAAGGGCACTTCATAAAACTGAATAGACTCTTGATGCTAATTGGGTTAGATAAATTTTTCGCAATCGAAAGTTGGATCTGTCAGTTTTGTTTTTGTTTTTTCTTTTTCCCTACTTTTGACGATCGTTAATGAGCTGCCACTGTCCCCTGTCTCTTCATATTTAACGCCAGCGCCATCGACCCTCGGAGGGTGGTTTTTTTTTCTCGTCAACAGCTGAATTATTTTTCGCGATCGAGTACCTATTATTATTGATACCTTCAATTTTGAGATGTAACTGATGAGATCCCGCTTCGCTCTAGTTACTCAACTCAACAATTTACCGCATCTTCTACTCTACTTTGATGACTAAAACGTGGCATTGGTCGCTCGTCATTTTAAAACGTATTGTGAAAGCCAGTTCTTTTTACAACATAAAATCATGCATATCGACATCACGGTTTATGCAACAGCTTTTTATGATTGTCAGTTACAGATTTGTTTTAGTTGTTGTTGGGTTGGTTTAACGTCCAACAGCAGCACTATATAGGCTTTATTGTGGACAGTAGTTGTTTAGACCTTTGGATGTATTCCCTAACGATTCTTCGTTGCCAAGGTTCATTACTCTCATGTCTCCTTTCTCTTGAGTTTGTTAAACCAGCAACCTGTTTTACAGACATGCGTTTGCACATGCAATTCAAGATTTTGAAATTATGTGGTCAAAACACTATACTAAAATTTTTTTTTTTTGGTATTAATAGTTAGTTTTCCATTTGTCTTTCTGTCTTCTGCCTTCAATCTTCCCTTTAGAAAATCTTAAACTTAACTTCTCCTCGAGCTCAACAAACACCAACCCATGCGGCCTCTGTCTGTTTGTCTGCCTGTCTGTCTGTGTTCCTGTCTGTCTCTCAGTTGGTCTCTCTCTTTCATGTATGTCTGTCTGCCCCTTCCCCTCGCTCCCCACTCTCGTTTTTATTTATTTCTTTTTATGGTTCTTCACTGTTCTATCCTACCCCCCACCCCCCTAATTTGTCCCCCGTCTCACATTCATTAATGTCTATCTGTAAATGAAGGAAAACTTTTCCCCACTTTTTTGTGTGAACCTAGCCATTAGATTCTTATCGTTGCTAGGCATCAAGGAAACGATCTGACGAGGACTTCCTTTTGCCAGTGATGTACCCTCGTCTCAGTCCCTCTCTCAATCATATACTAGCTGTAACCCTATGGCTTTTTCCAGTGCTTCATTCATATTCCGGGTGTGTGTGTGGGTGGGAAAAGTGTCCTCTTCCTCTATATCAGAGGAGTCTGGAGTTATAGAAAGTTCGCCGTCTTAATCTCATATGGAATCGCCCAAGCCGTGCGACATTTCTTCATAACGGAGTCTTGAAATAAAATTAGAGCACAGGAAACTCCAGGTTAATGGGTTTTCAATTGAAGGAGATGAGGTCAATAAGGCAAGACTGGCTGAGTGGAGTCTTGCGACAACGCAAGGGGACCAAATATGGGGCCTAGGGATGGATGAGATTGACTTAGACTGTCTTGAAGCGAGTATAGGCGGACAGACTGTGGTGAAGCGAGTGTGTAAATTATACACATGCAATTAGGGTTGATAGAATCAACAGTTACCATCAGGGTACTCTATTATCAAGGGATTGAAATACAAGAAGACGCCAGAGTGCCCAATCGATAGAACATTGTACTAGCTATGAGAACGTACTCAGTTTGATTTCCGGACAGGTTTCCTGGTTGGGAGGTCAGAAATCATCTAATCAGCTGTTTGATTGGCTCAGCGGAAAGTACATGGATAACAAATCGTGAAACATGTAAAACTTCAAAAAGAACAGTGAGACAATGTCACAATCAGACTTCTTTGAGCTCCTTTGGTAGGGCCGAGTTGAGTTGAGTTGAGTTGGTTTTAACGTCCAACATCAGCCCTTTGTAGGCTATATTGTGGACAGGACCCAAAGCGGACGTCTGACAATTGTATGTCCTGCCCACACGAGACAGGGTGGGGATGCCATGACTCCTGTCTCAACCGGTCACATTATACTGACACCGACCCAACCAGTAGGGAACGCAACCGCCAGGATTCGAACTCGGGACCTTTTGCGTCGGAAGCTGATGTTCTACTCCTGGGCCACCGCGCCCCACCCTGGTAGGACCGAGAGCTAGACGAAAACTAACAACTGTATATGCCCCAACAACTTGAATGATGAGTCCTTGTGATACAGAAATTGGTGGGCCATACTCGTCTTTGTCCGTGCCATCAGACTGTTTCAGGACGCGCCCTTTTCTAAGCCCTCTTTTTAACGTTCCAGGCAAAAAATATCAAGAGCTGTATAGGCCCTAATAACTTGGACTGACAAGGTTGCTGGTAAACTGCACAACTAGAGGGCCGTAAGGGCAACGTCGTGGTAGCTTACGACTCATTGTTACCCTTCTTATTTCATATACTTTCGAATAGTCCTGAGCTGCCGCGACGCTGTACTTGCAACCTTAGAATTCGGTTGTTATCTCTTTTTGCTTTTCATCTTCCAAGTCTCCCGATTCGGAGACGGAATCACCAACTGAGATACGGACCTCGTTTCCATAGTATTCAATCCAGAGGTTTTCACCACATACCCGTTGTTAAAAAAAAACCCAACAACAAAGTCCCTCAATTATCAGGCAATTTATCTCCGTAATTTTGACCGCTCGATCCTAAATGTAAAGAACGGTCTTTTTTTTTTCTTTCTTATATATAACCTTCCACTGCTGTTGGCATACCTTGTTCTCATTTCCTTGTCCACAATTTCAGATCTTGAGGAGGAAGTCAGTCTGGGCCTGCGAGTGTTCGGTTTTACGGAGTTCCGCGCTGGCCAAAAGGACAGCATAATGCGGATCCTTCAAGGTAGGTCCCACCCATAGCAATGTTCTTCAGAATTAAATGTGAGCATAATTTAAGAAGTAGATTGCTATGATTAAGTGGAACTCACTTGCAGAAGGTACACCGATCCAACCAGTAGGGAACGCAACCGCCAGGATTCGAACTCGGGACCTTTTGCGTCGGAAGCTGATGTTCTACTCCTGGGCCACCGCGCCCCACCCTGGTAGGACCGAGAGCTAGACGAAAACTAACAACTGTATAGACCCCAGCGACTTGAATGATCAGTCCTCCTGGTACATAAATTGGCGGGCCATACTCGTCTTTGTCCGTTCCATCAGACTGTTCCAGGACGCGCCCTTTTCTAAGCCCTCTTTTTTACGTTCCAGGCAAAAAATATCAAGAGCTGTATAGGCCCTAATAACTTGGACTGACAAGGTTGCTGGTAAACTGCACAGCTAGAGGGCCGTAATTGTTACCCTTCTTATTTCATATTATACTTTCGAATAGTCCTGAGCTGCCGCGACGCTGTACTTACAACCTTAGAACTACATCTGGGTATGGACTGCTTTTTTCCCTCAAGTGCGCAGAATTTCTCGTGCATGTGGTCTTAACGTGCTCGACGAACTACTGTTAAAAATATTGTTAGGTGGTAAGTTAACAACTGGTCTTAAGATATAAAATAGCATGGCTTAGGAAGATATGTAAGCTACCTCAACGTTGTATTTTCGACCCAAGATTACTCTAGTAACTTTCAGATTATATCAATTAATAATATCAACAGTTTACAAGCATCGCTCTTTGCGCTTTAAATGGTTGTGTCATGAAATCTTAAAAGCAGTGAAAGAAGTTATCTGAGTTCATGAAATTAGAAGTGAGGGCCATCTGTCTATTCCTATCTATTGCATTTTTGGTTATAAGTTTCTGTTTGCATTTATATCTATCTTAAGTGATGCTTGATATTTTTATCGCTAGTGGTGCTGAATAAACAATTTTTAATTGTGATTCTTAACTACTCTGTCCTTAAGAATTTTTTTACCTGTACAATCATTTTTTATCGCTGTACAATGGAATGAAATGTTGATCCTTCACAAAAGCGCTAAAACCGAAATCTGCCATTTTTTTTAGACTATTGGAAAATGATTTATTAAAGGGAAAAAAACCCAAACAAAACCGCTACAACATGGGGGTGAAGTGTACTAAGAAACTAAGTGTTATATATTTAAGTACTGTACTTTTAGACAAAGTAAAGGTGTTGATTTTCAGCAACGTGGTTTAACTCTGTAAACTATGACTTAAAATAAATATCAGTCTGAGCACACGGCGAAATGGTAGGGTGTGTGAACTAGTGGACAGAAACATTTTGGAGGTGTTATTTGATACTATGTACTCTAAGACAGTGCCACCATACTTATTCAAGTTGCCTTTTCTTGTGTTCAGAGCTTGAACTCTCACTGGAGTACAAGTCTGGATTCTGTTTCTTCCCTTGTCTTGTTCCACTCAACATCGATTGAGCAAGACCGCGTGCCTGAGTTTCAGAAAGTGTCACCAGACATTACAAAGGCCACGGCTAGACACTTGGGTCGACTCCAGGGACCGCTCTTGTTACGGACTGACTTCCTTCAGTATCTGCTTGGACGGATTTTAGTCATAGAACATAGTTACCCCCATCCCCACCCCACTCTCACCCCTCGGTGTGGAAGTCCGTGATTTATGAATTTTTCGTTGGCTCACAATGAAAGATTCCGATTACCTTTATGGGTACGACACTGATATTTTTGGGTGTAACTCTCTTGATATAGAAGTGTTGTATTTTTGTTAGTTTTTTCTTTCTTCCTTTTCTTGTTTTGAACACACTCAAAGTTACTACATTTAAACCCATGAAAAAAATGCTCAATTTTATAAACCCATAAAGGGTGTATGCTAATAATGATAATAATTTTTACTTACCAATTAATTAGAAAAACGAGGTGGTGGCTTTCAAAAAAGAATGATAGCTAAGCATTCTAATACATGTACCGCTGGTCTGAAACCCAAAACCGTTGTTTTATGTAAGAATTATGGAGAAATATCACGCAGCCAAAATTCAGCAACCATAAATGATCTCGAAGTCACTCTGTTTTATAGTAAAATCATTATTTGTTTTTTTTTTCTCTTTTAACGAATGTTTACTTGTTTTTTCTCTCAATCGGATGGCTATCCCAAACCGTTAGATACCCCCTGTTTTTTTTTCTCTATCATATTGCTGTTTTCGTAATCCGTTCATAAGTAAAACAGTTTCATTATTTATTTTTGATAAAAACCAGGCAAAATCCAGTGTATTTTCATTCAATTATTTGCATTATCTTACAATCTACGTTAGTGACACGTGAAATTTGTACACATAATACTGACTCAAGTCAACATTTGAAATATTGAGTACTCCTATCATCTGAATTTTATTTTATATATATATATAGACTGGAGTAATACATTGTTGTCGCCCTTGTTCGGACAAAATTTATTTGTCAGACGTTAGTGTTGGGACCAGTCTATGACAAAGCTTTGCTTATAACGTTGGATCTTAAGTAACTAACTGAATGACTCTTTTATCTACTTAGTCTTTATAAATATTTAAAGTGTAGAATGATAAACATGCACATCGCCCCCGCTTCGCACTGTACATGCACAACCACAATGAACTCTCTGGAATCTTTTTTTGCTTTAATCTTCCAAGTCTCTCGATTCCGAGACGGAATCACCAACTGAGATACGGACCTCGTTTCCACAGTATTCAATCCAGAGGTTTTCACCACATACCCGTTGTTAAAAAAAAACAACCAACAACAAGCAAGTCCCTTAATTTATCAGGCAATTTACTCACTGTAATTTTGACCGCTCGATCCTAAATGTAAATAACGGTCTTCTTTTTTTCCTTTCTTATATATAACCTTCCACTGCTGTTGGCATACCTTGTTCTCATTTCCTTGTCCACAATTTCAGATCTTGAGGAGGAAGTCAGTCTGGGCCTGCGCGTGTTCGGTTTTACGGAGTTCCGCGCTGGCCAAAAGGACAGCATAATGCGGATCCTTCAAGGTAGGTCCCACCCATAGCAATGTTCTTCAGAATTAAATGTGAGCATAATTTAAGAAGTAGATTGCTATGATTAAGTGGAACTCACTTGCAGAAGGTACTCAGTTTGAAATTGTTGATTAAAAAAAAAACAACAACGCTATTTTACGGGTCACATATTTTTAAAATCCCCAATATTGTCTAGTTGCTGACACTGGACTTTAAGAAACCAGCCACCTACCGACCCCCCCCCCCCCACCCCCCCCCCCCCCCAAACATGCAATCATTAAACTAAATCAAAAGCCTTCCATGTATTGCGTCTATAAAATTCTATAGTGTGTGACAATGGTAGCTCTAAGATATTGTCAGCTCATGTTGTACTAGTAAATTATTGAGGACTGAGGTCTGTTTAATGGACCTTTTATAATTTAGAACTAGTCCAGGAAACTTTTTAGAACGATGAGCTATCTTATTGGTCGAATGATCACACCGGTCGATATCCACAGATGCAGCATAGAATTATCAGTAAAGGGATCGATTGATTCATGCGGAAAAAGTTTTACTTTGTGATATACTAAGAACAGTAAAACAGTAACACGTATTTCCCTCTCAGCGCTCATAACCATTGACTGATGCAATTAATAATGCCCTTTATAATTGAATATTCAATTCCAACTGAAACTTGTATCGCACAGATTCTTTATAACTCTGTGTTATATTTAGAAAGATGAATCTAGAAAAATACTTGCAGAGCAGGATTTTGATAAGGATACAGTTTGAGATAACACTTTGCGATCCTAGATTATATGGAGTAGTTGCCGCATGGTACTACATCATAGACCAGCGTATATAATGCACAACGCAACCTATTGATTTATATGAGTGTAATGTTTGATCGATAAGTTGCATATTTCTAGCTTGCTGATGGCCAGTAAAAAGTAGATATCATTTGGGGACCCCCCCCCCCACTATTTAAGCATTAGAGATGAAATCTGCATGCCAATTTCTCTTCTCTGGTTGCTCTAATCTCCATGTGTGTTTGTCTTTTATAATGCGTGGAACCTTGCGGCTGCACGCTAAGGGTGTGGGGTTTAAAAAAAGTGATTTTCTCTCATGACAAAAATACTGCAGAACCTTTCCTGACGTTAAGTTGTGATGTCTGCCATAAAATAGGTTGTCTTTGAATTCTGCTCTCTGCTTTAATCACGTTTTCACCTTTGGTCTCAATGTGTGTGTGTGGAATACCGAGGCTTCCAAAATAGCAGGCAAAATCACCGAAGTAGACTGTTACAGATTTGCTGGTGATGGTGGTAATCTGTTAGGCTCTGTTTGTCTAGGGGTATTAAAAATATTCACAGCCAATCACACGACTTGTCCATAGAAAATAAATCCGAAGTCCGCAAGTAACAATTTCAAACTGTTTAATCCAACAAAAGGGCTATACTTGTAGGACGGCTCAATAGTACAATTACTGGAGTTTCAATGTAGACTCTGGAAAACAATGTTGACTCTGCCTAAATCTAATTAAGATTCTTATTTATACAAAATTTCGTCGAATCATCCACAACGTAAATCATAAGAGAATATTCTCGGTACACCTCTTTAGCAATTAACAACCAATCAGAACAAAGGTAAACAAGAGGTGACGAGGTCATTACTATTCTAGAACTAAGCCGGAGGTTCGAGAAGGGCTGTGTTCAGTAAGCAAAACTCACAACTAAATTCTTAGGCTTGAAATACAATCGTTATGCAACCAAACAAGATAATGTACATACATCTAGTCAATCCGCTACCCAAAAGTTACGCACCTAAAAAGGGTGAGGAAATGAATAGATCAACTTATAGTACAATGCGTTACACATCCCCCCACTTAAAATAATTTTTCCTAAAAATTTATTCTCACATCCAAAGCATTGTATATTGCCTTCCATTTGATACAAATATCATCAATAAAGTAGATAAATCATGAGACCTTTACTTGAAGTGGGCGTACCGGCAGTCATGCTTTACGATTAGTATTACATACTGGCAATTCAAACAATAAAAGTATTACTTCGGAAAATAAAACATTACAATAGGTACAGGCATATCAGAAGTTGCCCACTTCACAACAATGCCAACAATGCAATCTAAACATTACATTTAATAATAAGTATTCAAAATATTATACAGGAACTCTGCTAAGAAAATCAGCTCCCACATTATCCTTGCCTTTAATGTGTTCTACTCTGAAAACAAAACTTTGCATAGCCAATACCCAACGCATGATACGAGGGTTATCAAATTTAGAAATCTTTAGAAATTCAAGGGGTCGGTGGTCTGTCTGAAGCGTGAACTGCTTACCATAAAGATACAAAGCAAATTTCTTTATACCCCAAACAATTCCGAGACATTCTCTCTCCATCACAGAATATTTCTTCTCCCTATCTAGAAGCTTCCTACTTGCATAAGCGACAGGAAAAATGTGCCCATCCCAGTTCTGTAATTCTCTGGTTGCTCTAATCTCCATGTGTGTTTGTCTTTTATAATTCGTGGAACCTTGCGGCTGCACGCTAAGGGTGTAGGGATAAAAAAAAGTGATATCCGCTCATGACAGAATCTTTCCTGACGTTAAGTTGTGATGTCTGCCATAATATAGGTTGTCTTTGAACTCTGTTCTCTGCATTAATCACGCATTCATCTTTGATCCCAATGTTTGTGTGTGGAATACCGAGGCTTCCAAAATAGCTGGCGAAATCACCGAAGTAGAGTCAAAGTCAGCTCTTCCATTAAAATAGTATGAATGGTTGAATCATTTTTCATTAATGCAGTGTAGGCTGATTAGGCTAAATTAAAAGCTTTCTCTGAGGATCAATCTGAACTAACTATATAATGGTTTATTGGAGATATACATCACTGCTACACTGATTACGCTAAAATCGGTTAACTCCGATCATTTCCGATGACTTAGCCGGTTTGTAAGGAGGCCTCGATGGAATGCTAATGCTTGTATGTAATTATTAATGAACTAAGGTTTAAAAAAGGATAGACAGATGTACATACAACGTACAGCTTTTGGTCCTCTCATTGGTAGAGTACCCAGACACTCTCGCCTTTTGTATTTATGTATTTTTTATTTTATTTTTTTTTTGGGTGCGAAGTTAAAACATCCAATTAAACTATAAACTACTAAATTTCGTTACATTATAGGGAGTCTAATAATACGATATTCGCTTATAAAGTGCCTTTAATTAAAAAGACTAGTTAGCTCTCGTTTCTAATAAGTTACAAGAACCGTTTGTAAAGCGCCTTTGATTTAATAAATTGGATTAAGTTTAGTTGCTCACTTGTTTTCCAAATTATTGTTCGTATTAATCCAACATCCCGTTATTAGTGCGTATGTAGCATTTCTTTCTACCCAACTCATACCACACGGCAGTCTCTGTGGAGCTCACAAGATGCCGATTAGATAGGCTTCAAGCTTATCAAGGTTACCGAGCCATTTTTTCCTCAAACTGACACTGGCAGATCTTTAGTTTGGCTTGTTTTCTCTATTTCGTGGGGCCGTTCACTCTGGTCTGCTACTCTCTCCAAGTTGAGGGAAAAGTTTCGCTTCAGCCTTGAATATCTCTGGCGCCATGTGAGATGTGGGTGAGGGGGCGGGGATAATGATATGCACACGCTCACGCTGGCTTATTCATCAATATCCTGGAATATCCTGGTTGACTTGACAGGTGCCTTCTCCTCAAGGCCTCGCTTATTGGACAAACTTTGCGGCTGCTCAATAAGCTGGGTGTCCGAAACGGAACAATGATATTGTTTGTTTTTTCTTAACCCAATTGAGTAGTGTTGTTTTGAGACAGTTTCCTTCCTAGACTCCAAATTACGGAAATATCCAGAAACCCAATATCGCTAAGCCACTAAGAGGCTTAGAGAAATGTGCAATATGCGACATTATTATGTGTGTGCAATTGTATCACCTTGCGTATTAAATTGCCATGATGAATGAGTGTTCGAAATTTTACTTTTGGATCAGGTCTACATTTTTGATCTCTTTATCCCTGTTCCCTAATTTTGATTGAAATAAAAAAAAAATGAACGCAATACACACTTTAGTTTAACCCTGATGTCGCCGTTGGGCTGTATTCAATATTTCATGAAGATTCATGCGGATTGCAGAACCTCTTGATTGATTTCCTCAATTGATTGCAGACAACGGATTTTTGTTCTTCTTATAACCACCATAATGGAGAAAAATTAAATATAAATAGAGTTAACAATAAAACAAGAAAATCACCTACATTGGAGTAAACTATGCAAGAAATGGACAAAGGCAACTATATAATTATACAAAATAGAAATGAAAGTAAAAGACCACTCTGTGTTCTGGATTTTAACAACCTCTCGTAGCCGTCTATATCCCGAGTATTATTTAAACGATGCTCTTGATCTATTCGGGTATCTGGCTAAATCGTCACAGGTATCTAGATCATACAATCTCCCGTTCCTTGCCGAGATTGACTTTGTCGTACCCTAGACCGCGCAGAGTGACAGAGAGAAAGAGAAAGACAGACAGAAAGAGAGAAATAGACAGATATAGGTAAAAGATAGGTAGAAAGAGAGACATAGAGAAATCGAGAGAAAAAGAAAGGCGTGAGGAGAGATAAAGGAAAAGAGACTGGGGTGACGGGGAGCGGAATGGGACAGGTAGAGAAAGAGAACGGCTCATCATTATATACACTAAGGTAGATGGGTATATTTTTGTTGAATAGATGCATTAATTAATTGGTGCTAAAGGAGAATAATTCAGAGAAAGGTAGATTGATATGGAAAGAAACATAGGCTTTACAAATGAGTGATTAATAATATAAGATTAAAATTGCTAAACAGCAAATTGATATCGACAACAAATCAATACACTTTACACCACGAGCAGGAAAACAATAAAAAATATTACGTATTTCACAAATATCACAGAAACACACGATCCCAAAAACGATTAGAAATTAGACAAAAAATGTATCATTTCAGACTAAAAAGTCCTATCAAATTTTATATAAATAGATGTAAAATGATAATAAAACTTACATAGAAATGGTACGTTTCCAACCTAATTTATAATACAATGTGAAAACATACTATCACAGAATGGTTGAATGGTTTAAAACCCTCTCTGATAACATAGTCATCTCAAAGAAATCCAACGTACTCAATACCAAAAGGCAAGCCCTGAGGTGGAATCCCCAGGGAAAAAGAAAGGTCCACCGATCGGAGCAGACTTGGTGGAGAAGCACCGACACAGAGATAAAAGCTGTCGGTACCACATGGGCCGAGTTGAAACCGAGTCTGGTGGAGGGGAGTTGCTGCGGCCCTATGTTCCATGGGAAATCAAAAACAATACCAATTATACTGTTCACTTTGCTTAATTCGATTTCTGATAACTCGAAATGTTCCTTAACTGAACATACTAAAAATTACGGAATAAATCTCTTTTCATTGCTTCTTGTATAGCTTTGTTAAATTATACCATTTAGAGCTTCATTTTTTTTAATTCGACATGTTTCCAACCATATATGACATTTTTACCACAAAAAAAAAAGGATGGTTGTGTGTTACACAAATAGATAACCTTGCAAAAAGTAATACACTTTGCAAAGGCTAGACAAACCGTTGTATGCTGTCCAAAAAACACCGCTGTGTAGATTCGTATCTTAGACCCACAGCCAAGCCACTCTAGCTTTGCACGGGGGGGGTTGCTAACTCTGTTTTACCGGGGGGGGGGGGGCGGTGGCCAGGGGTAGAACATCGGCTTCCGACGCAAAAGGTCCCGAGTTCGAATCCTGGCTGTTGCGTTCCCTACTGGTTGGGTCGGTGTCAGTATAATGTGACCGGCTGAGAGAGGAGTCATGGTATCCCCGCCCTGTCTCGTGTGTGGCAGCACATAAAATTGTCAGACGTCCGTCTTGGGGCCCGTCCAAAATATAGCCGATATAGAGCTGCTGTTGGACGTTAAACCAACCCAACCAACCAACCACCCAACCTAGCTTTGCACTCTCTCAAAGTACTGTACTGTGTATCTTCTAATTCGATTTTCCCTTAATTCGACACGAAAGTTCTGGTCCCTGTAATGTCGAATAATCATGTATGCACGGTATTTTGTAAGGGCGAGAAAATAAAACAGGTGAAAAACTATAACACAGAATAATAAACGTGAGACAGAAACAAAGAAAAGAATAGCAATGGTAAAGAACACATTCAGCAAAACGAAAGCCATATTTACAAACGGGATCATCACTACCAGCACCAAAATCAACACTCTGAAAGCATATGTATGGTCAATCCTTTTGCAGGGATGTGAATGCTGAACACTGAATAAAGACACAGAAAGGAGACTGGAATCTACGGAAGTGTGGTTCCTCTGAAGGGTGATGAGATTATCATGGACAGAGAGAAAAACCAACACAGAAGTTATGGAAATGACAGGATACAAACGATCCCTACTAAGAACAATAAGAAAGAGACAGATGAAATTCCTGGGACACACATGTAGGAAGAATGGGATCGAGAAACAGATACTATGTGGCAAAATAGAAGGGCGGAAAAGCAGAGGACGACAGAAAACCTCATACATCGAGTGCCTAAACAACTATGCCACCAAAAAAAACTATAAGTAACACCAAGCTGATAAAAAGGACTGACAACAGGGAAGCCTGACGAGCCACGGCCGTCGAAGTCTGCTCCAGACCTGACACATGATGACGATGGTGATGATATAGTAGATACAACTAGAGAAAATAAACTTTGATAGTCTTGGCCTTTCTTAGGTTCGAAAGAAGAATTCGACCAAGATTTCTGTAAACATCAGTGGGCACGACTTTTACTGGAAACAGGAAACACAATCACAACATTGCGCCGGCTTTGTTTGGTGAAACGGAAAGAATAGCACAGCCCTGCAAATGAACAGGAACTATCGCATAAACAAAATACACGGTTATCTTCTAACATTAAGCCACAGTGACGCAGGTATATATACGGCGTATATGAAGAGATTGAAGAATTGTTGTCCAAATACAAAGTACAATGCAATATTCAATGCCAAAATTGTAATTGAAATCTCAGACCAATGTACTGGATAGTTTGACTTTGGCATTTGCATCGCGAGTAGGGACAAACTGATCAACAACAACAAAATAATGAACACTTTCTTTGAAACGAACGCTCATCGAGTATGGTCATAAATATCACCAAATAGTGAAACCACAAGCGAAAAGCGAAATCGACTTCATCTTATTGGACGGCCCCGCCATCTGTATCTGTGTATGTGTATGTATATATATAAGAGAGACACAGAGAGGGAGAGAAAGAGAGAGAGAGAGAGAGAGAGAGAGAGAGAGAGAGAGAGAGAGAGAGAGAGAGAGAGAGAGGTATAAAGAGAGAGAGACAAGAGAGAGAGAGAGAGAGAGAGAGAGAGAGAGAGAGAGAGAGAGAGAGAGAGAGAGAGAGAGACCGCAGCTGTATAAGACGTTTCCAAAGGAATCAAACCATGTACAATATGAGTCTACAAGCTGGATATAGGCTATATTGTGAACGGGCCCAAAGACTGACATCCGGCAATTGTATGTGCTGCCACAGATGAGACAGAGCGGGGATGACTCCAGTCTCAGCCGGTCACATTTAACTGACACCGACTCAACCAGTGAGTACACTAAAGTCTTAACCTTATGGATTTTCACGACCCAGGGTCTGAAGAGTTCAGTGCACTGCAGACATTTAGCAACACTGAAAGGTTGGCACTTGTTTAAACCAGAACATATAAACAGGGACGGCCTGAAGTACCGACTTAAATGTGGATTGTGCTTGTTTTTGTTTTTGTTTGATCTTTCTCCCCATGGGACATGGTTATTGCATTTTCCTTCCCAGCCTTATGTAATCTTCTTTGAAATATCTATACACTTCTTAGATGTTTGAGCCATACACCTTGTTATCATGTCTCTGGACATCAGCTTTGTTAAAATTTTGGTCATGAAATATCTTTCTCCTGATTCTGGGCATATTTCTAATTCTAATTTCATTCGTTTTTCATAATACAATTTGGTTAGTTTGGAGAGAGAGAGAGAGAGAGAGAGAGAGAGAGAGAGAGAGAGAGAGAGAGAGAGAGAGAGAGAGAGAGAGAGAGAGAGAGAGAGAGAGAGAGAGAGAGAGAGGGCGGGGAGACGGATGGCGTTGGTGCTGTGAGATTCTACCCTTTTTGCCCTTTGAATGACTCTTATCTTGTTTACATTGATTTTAACGCCAGATTGGTATTAGACACACAGTTACTATTGCCACAAATAACGTTTTGATTTCATCACAGTTATCGAAGTCTACAAAAAGTATATACAGAATAAATAAAACTTCATCTTGTAAAAGATACCGAAGTAAAATAATGTAAATACATTCGAATTCACTCATCACACCTAACTGCATAATTATCTCACTTCTTGTGTTATTTAGATCAACAGAAACTAAAAAATTAAGATTAGGGTAATGTGTGACAATTTACCATGTACTTCCCTGGCCTATAACTTTTAAATTAAAACATAACCGAAGCGTATGTATCTTATTTTTCCTTCTTCGCCTTCTTAAGTGTCTGTATTTTTGCCCTTTTTTCACTAGGTTTGTCCACACTGGTAGTTCTGTCCACCGGAGCCGGAAAGAGCTTGTGCTACCAGCTTCCGGCTTTTCTCTATGCTAAGCATTGTGGGGCGATAACCCTGGTTATCTCGCCGCTTGTCTCTCTCATGGAAGATCAGGTATACCCAGTACAATTAAAAATAAGTCAGCCTAAGTAAGCATAGAGATAAAGGTATTTTACTCGGCTTTTGGTATATTATGAATAAAATTAGTCCTGACCATAGATATTTAATTTAATGATCTAAATGATTAAATGGGCTTTAAAACTACCATTGCTTGTAAAATAAAAAAAAGGCTGTAAAATGTTTTTTTAATAACATGTCTAACTATAAACAACAACTACAGCAATAACAAAAGCAGCAAGAAACAAACAAACACTCTTTGCACAATAATGTTGATCACTCTTTGTCAAAGGGAAAATATCTTCAAGAAAAGTTTTGAACTGGTATTTAACTTTTTTTTTTTTTGAAAAATCCTGGCCATCTTGCAAGCGCGTTAGTCAATACGAGGCTTCATGCCTTTAATACATTGGGTGGAACAAGATTGCAATTATAATAATTGTTTTCTATGGGTTAGGCTAAACGTGTTTTTGTTTTTTATCATCAACAATCTAAAACATATCGTAGATAAAGCAAACGTAGAATCCCTGAGAATACTTTGTTACGACTCTAACTTCAGCTAAAGTTATGAATGTCCTTATGAAGAAACCTGTGAGGAAATTTTTCTCTCATACATTAAACTAAAGTATTTATAAACTTAAGCCTGAACACATTTTTACGGAGACACATTGGAGAAATTTAGACAAAATAGAAATGAAATTATTAACAGGCAATAGAAAAATTGGGTATCGGTGGATGTCGAGAGTCCTGGAAATAATTTTTGCGAAAGTTCTGTAACAGTCCTTGAAAATCACTGGAATTTTATTCTTGACAAGGTGTGGAAACGCTGTCCTCACCAACGAGTCCTATTATTGTATTGATTGGATTCTATTTAGTCTAGTCTCCCAGTCCCACCAACATAGTTTGCCTAAACAATGTACTCACTCAGTCTAGTCTTTTCCCATTGGGTTTCTAAAGTTAGCATTGGATAGTTCAGGCGCCAACCGGAATACCGTCTAAAAATCCTCAATTTTTCCGAACAAGCAACAGAACAAAACAATCTTGTAAAATGTTTTGTAATTTCTCTTTTTTTCTGACTTAAACAAGCGCTATCATAAAATATTTTGTCGTGTGTGTGGCTGTGTTGTTTTTAATGAGGATAAAGATGGTGATGGTAACGATGACATTAGCTTTTGTAGCCTGTTTAAATAATGATAAGATGTTGTGATTGTTTTCCGCCTTATCACGCCGACTATTGCGATCGTAATTATTAGTTTGTCTTGGGTTGTAGAGGTCATATTGAAATAACAACTTTTTAATTAAAACCCTTTTCACGCATTGCTACCGAAAATGGGAGAAAAGCAACCCTCAACAATGCGGATCATCAGTATTATCAGCGCCATTTTTGTCGCAAGCTACCTTGGTTAGTCAGAGTTTTTCAAGCCACCTTGGTTAGTCAGAGGATTTCAATCAGACTTAGGCTAATGATGATACTTTCTATATCCAGATGAAGACAGTTTGCTGTTCATCTCCCGTATTTCCTTAACGAGCCCATGTATTACCATTATGTATTTATTGTGACGAATTGGTGGATTAGATCATTTTGCGTCAAACCTTTAAACATTATGATACGATTAGGGTTGGGCTGTAATATAATTTTCAAGGAAACCCATCTCTTCTGAGCTCAGAACAATAAAATTATTGGAAAAGCGTGGGCTAAACACGATATAAGTCTCCAATGAATAAATTTGATTACTCAGTCAACGTAGCTTTTGAACACGTATTTACTGATGTACTGTACTTTGTGTTACTATTCGGTTACAAACAAACAAACAACCACACAAACAGTCCAGTAACATAAAGTTCAGTACATGATCCAGCCATATTAACATTATAAGTTCACTTTGATAAATAATTAAAACTTTAACGGGTTCGGAAATTTTAAACTTCTTTAGTGTCTTTTTCTAAAGCAGACAATCAACAACGTCTAAGTCTATCAATCTAAAATCAAATTTATTTTGATTAAACATGACTATATAAAAATTCCAAAACAATGTTTCTTGACGTACTTTGTCTAAGTATTTTTTGCCCTGCATGTTTTTGTGCAGATCACAGGGTTGCCAGCCGGTGTGCACGGCGCATGTCTGCATTCAAACATGACCCAGACTCAGCGCGACTCGGTCGTTTCTGCGCTCAAGGACGGCAAAGTTCACTTCCTGCTTGTGTCGCCGGAAGCTCTAGTTATGGGCGGGAATGCGCAGGCGTCTTTTCCGCCCCCCGGACAGCTTCCGCCCATCGCCTTCGCCTGCATTGACGAGGCGCACTGCCTCTCCGAGTGGTCACACAACTTCCGCCCATCCTACTTAAGGCTCTGTAAGGTGAGATTGTATATGCGCGTCGTCAAGCTATTTATATAACACATAATGTACGACTGTGACAGCTGAACTAGGGAAACTTCGTCCCACCCGTGTATATCCATGAGAATTTGACTTTACTCATCTTTTTTTTATGGAGCTTGGACCTTGCTGTCGTGAGTTTATAGAAACCAATTAATGAATAATTTCAACCATCCCAAACAAACGTAATTTATATACTTAAAACCACTGAAAACAAACATATAATTATTTATACGGTGCTAGCTACATATGGCTTAGATTGGTGATGAACAAAATCTTTTCAGAAAATATTTAAAGATACATGATACAGAAGCCCTTCCCTGCTACAATGAAAACAAACATATAACTATTTATACTGTGCTAGCTACAGTTGGGCTAGAATGGTGATGAACACAATTTTTTCTACACATTGCACTTTATGCCTTAACTTAGAGTAGCAACATAAGCGACAAATACTACGTGTGTTGAACCTAAACTTAAATGCTTATAAATAGATACCCAAAAAAGACAATTGATGCAATTTTGTAACCATTAAAGAGCTTTTTTAAAAAGATTCATCCTAGATTGTCATTTGTTTAGATTCCCTCCTGATCTGATTTTAGAAAATGAAATTTAAAAATGCTGTTAAAATGAAAGTACATTCTCTGGTCGTTACCATTTTTATTATCAGAAAACATTTAAAATACATACAGAAGCCCTTCCCTGCTACAAAGATATTTACTCACATGATCATATGATGTATGCTTTGAAACAATTTAAATACTAGGTTATAGTCATGTGAGGCTAGTGTGTAAATACATGCTTTTTCTGGTATGCAGGTTCAGTATTTCACGAGAAGCTGTCTTTAGTCTCAAGCATCTTAATGTCACATAAGCCTCGTCATTAATCACCGAACATCGTGTAACACAAACAAGAATGATCGATGCTCCATCACACCTATCATTATCATCATCATCATCATCATCATCATCATCATCATCATCATCATCATCATCAATCATCATCATCATCATCATCATCATCA
>RQTK01000058.1:724857-740584 GCA_003991915.1 Elysia chlorotica | reverse complement strand
CATCATCATCATCATCATCATCATCATCATCATCATCATCATCATCATCATCATCATCATCATCATCATCATCATCATCATCATCAGTTTTCTAAATCCTTGTTATTGTTTTTTTTCCCAACCTCTAAGGCATGATGAATAGATATCGGACAATGCTTGTTTAATACCGATGCAAGTGAAATGCTAGAGCGACTGTTCCAAAGCGCCACTTTAGCGTTTAGGTTAAAGATACTTATCATAAATATTTAGATCGGACTTTTAACTCTGTACAAAATACGACAGATCGGTGCCAGTTGCAAAGGCAGAGAAAGTCTTAAGGACGGTGTGGATCCAAAAACTCGTCCCATAAATAGCACGATATTCCGAGCAGATCGGCAGAAACATGGGTTATGCTTCAATTATTTGTTCAATCTTGTCACGGGGTTGCGGTAGCCCTAGGATGTAACATTGGTTTCCATCGCAAAAGGTCCGTGGTTCGAGCCTTGGCAATTTTGCCCCCCACTGGTTGGGTCGGTGTTGGTTTAATGTGACTGGCTGAAACAGGAGTCACGGTATCCTCGCGCTGTCTGGCAGCACACAAAATTGTAGACGTCAGTCTTGGGGCTCGTCTACAATATAGCCCACATAGTTAAACCCAACCCAACTCAGTGTTGTCAAGCTGAGAGGGCAAATGATAGGAGTGGGCTAAGTCGCCGCCAGACGGGTGAAGAGTGTAGATCCCTCTTATACCTTGTGGGTTAAAAGGTGAACAAAAAATTTGGTCATCCATCACTTTCATTGCAGCATCTGAGGGAAAAAAGCGAATTTCTTTTAATCCGTTATCATTTTCTTCAGTATTATGTATTTGAATTTGTTATCCAAGCTCATGGTTATATGTCTCATTAAGGAGATCTCAAAGCGCTGCAGTCGCCTGTATAATGTTAGATGCTCACAATAGAGCTTGGGACATGGTTTTATTCCAAAGACCCTTTGATTTGAAAAGAAACGCCAATGAATATGACCGGCTTCTGTTGCTTTTTTTTCTTCTCAAATACTCTTGAACCAAAAAGAATTCCAATATTTAAAAGATCGATTTATTTGGAACACAAGCCTCAAGGATAATCGTTAAAACGTCGGTTATCTTTGTTGTTGATCGTGTGGAAAATATCAAAGTAAAGATGGGGCATTTTTGGGAGCACAGTATCTTAGACTATCTGTAATTGTAAATTTCAAGACTTATCTTCCTTTCCTGGGCGTGTGGGGTTTGAGGTAATATCTCTCTAACCACTAAAATAGAAAAATTCATAGACGGATCACAAAATGGTGTGACCTACCTTGTATTTCTTCTACTCATAGAGTATCTGAACGCACGTTCTTCCTTTTAAATACAAGACTCGTGTCGCCATGTGTAAACTTGTTTCCCCAAAAGTCCTATGATACTTTCTCTACTCTCGCAACTAGATTGACTACACATATGGCCCTCCTAGGAACATTATATTTGACAGCATTACATTTATGACCTATAGTTTGCTAGTAAAACAGCCGGGGAGGCGGCTGTTGTTTAGATAGCTTTCTGTCAGGTAAGCGATATATTTTTTGGAACTGCGGAATTGCGTGATCAAGCTAGATTTAGACTTGGGGATCGACACCACTCTAACCTGTCTCGGTCTTAAGCCAGACGAACCAAACAGAAGCCTAATTTTACTAGTCCAGACGCACAAGGAAAACAAAACAACAAAGTAAACCTGCATAATTGAGTGGGCGATGTGTGTTAATTTATACGCTGTTGTAAAAAAAGAATCTAAGAACTTGGCGAGAGCTGACAAAGTTAATTTAATGGTGAATTATGAACCTATTTCTGAAACTGACCTTTTTCTTTAAAAAAACGTTTGCCTTAAACAAAGTTTGTTATGAAAAATTCTTGACGCGGGAAAATATTAATTTTGTTATATCTGGTACAGTTGTTACTTTTTTTTTTTTTTTTTTTTAGAGTTGTTGACTAGCTGAAATATACTTTAAAAAAAGTAATACTACTGTTACTATTGTCTATTTCATGTTATCTCATAGTTTTTCGTTTTGTTTGAAACAGTGGTCATCTTCTCTAACCCTTCTCTTTATCGCTCTTTCCCACTCACTGTTCACTATGGATCTGTTATCCCCCCCCCCTTTTTTTTTTTTAAATTTAGAGCTAAGTTACTCAATCAAATTCTTCTGCATGATTTAGGCTTTACTTAAGTAAAGTATGATTAGACAAATTAGATGAAAAGGATAGTAAGGAAAAGGAAAAAGAAGAAGAAGAAGAAGAAGAAGAAGAAGAAGAAGAAGAAGAAGAAGAAGAAGAAGAAGAAGAAGAAGAAGAAGAAGAAGAAGAAGAAGAAGAAGAAGAAGAAGAAGAAGAAGAAGAAGAAGAAGAACGTGGAGGAGGAGGAGAAATTGAAGAAAAAAGAGAAGACAGGGGAGTGGGTGGAGGAAGAGAAGAAAAAGAAGCAGAATACATATAATTTAAATAGGAACTTTTATTTACTAGCAGCGAGTGTTTGCCAGCAGCATGACAAGATGATTTACCATAGCAAAGAGTAAGGAAAGTTTGCAGATGTGCCATATCTATAAAGACTGATTTTTTCGCTCTTGTTAATTATTTCTACCTGTTAAGTTCTCCGGTAAAGAGGCGAATAAATAATATGATTCAAACCAATTGGCACGATTTAAAAATTTTTTTTTTAGGTTTTCATACTTGTTTCCACGCACTTGCACTCGTAGCATGTTTTGTACTGGAAACAACTGATTGAACATGCCACTGGGACGCTCACGCAAAGATCCGCCCCTGTCATGTTGGCTTTACAGAATTTGTATTTTGTCTCCAGGAAAGCTCACGTCCATACATCGAGTGCCCTCATGTTAGTGCGCTGGTTACTGTAGATTCAGTACGTGTACGCGATAGCTGCTGTGGGATAAATAGACATCCGTGATCCGGGATATAAGGCACACATCGTGCCGATTTACTTACTTTTGTATTCATTTTTTTATTTGTTTGTATAATTTTATATTCATTCATCTCATGTGCCCTTAGAGATGCTCTGGTCTCTTCTCATTGTTAAATTTATCGCGAGTAAAGAAGTGAGTGTAGACCTTGGTATCATTTCGCTGTTTTCTCAATTTCTCTTTATTCTTTCATTTTCTCCTCTCTCTCATATCCCCAATTTGCTAACTACATTTAAAGCCATCCTATTTTTTTAAATAGATTAAACTGGCTAGATGAAACAAACATTTCTGAAATTTCTTAAAAAATACTCAAGGTTACCTTTTCCCTTGAATACGCTTGGTTCTGGTTTTGAGCTATTTATAGGTAATGATCTCTAGATAACAAACATTATCCATTTTGTTGCGTGTATTTACAATGATTTTTTTAGTCACGTTGGTATTTCCCACTTATAATTACTAGTTGAGAAGGATTGTTGAATGAATTTGGTTTTGAAAATAGATTTATGTGAGATCTAGGGTTCATATTCTAAACTTGGTCCGACTTTGTAACGTTTATCATGATTAGATTAATGACATAAGACATTATTATAATTACATTCTTGCGAGGAACACCAAACTTATACTGATTGTTAACATAGATCTAGGGTCCAGATTCTAAACTTGGGTCAACACTGCACGATCAACGTAACTTTATTTTGATCAGCCAACTTTCAATTTGTTCGTCGTTGAGGGAAGGGGAGGAAGCGGTTGTATATGTTCGTATTTTTTTTAATTTAATTTTTTTGTTTTATTAATTCGTTGGTATTGGGCGAATTGGGATGAAATAAAACATGGTTCGTTCTTAATAAACGTGCCCATGCAATTCTACAGTCAAAATACTATCTACCTGGGTAATTTGGCAGCTTTATCTTGTGTGGTTTTAGAGATTTTGGGGATCAAATATGTTGGTTCTAGCTCCATTATAATAATAATTAGTTGGCTAAGCATGATTTCCATGATATTGTACCTGTGCATATTCAAGATTGCACACTTTAAGAAATCAAATAATTTCTCACTTTAATTGATTCGATATAATAAAAATATGGGATAAATACATTGAAGAGCGAAACCAGGGGACAAAAAAAAGTTGAGTGGATTTGAACAACCCTTTTAACTGCCATATTACTAATATTTAATCCGTATAATTGATAAAATCAAATGTATCTTTTTTATTATATCGCTTGCTTTCTTGCAAATCGATTCTTCGCATTCATTTTTACGAGGACTATGAGCTTATGTTTCTCAGACTTCGTGTATTTATGGTTTCACAACATAATAAATAACATTTGCAGAATCATAAAAATCAGCGGCGCCCCGTACATCGTCTATATTACTGATGATTTATGAGTTTATTTTAAAACCGTAATAGCGCGACATTAATATATTATGTGATACACAATAGATATACATGTACCATTATCTTTCTTTATTCTTTATTTCTCTCAGAGCCCCCCCCCCCCCTCAAACCCACTCTCTCTTTCTCTTTCTCTCTCTCTGGTTTTCTCCCTTTATCTTTTCTTATCGTAACCAGCATTATCTATTGTTAAACCGGAGCTTTTGGCTATGTTTGAAGACTTGTACCAAGGAATAGAATCACACATATTAAAAACAGATGTTTGAAAAAAAAAACATCATTTAGAGCTATAGAATACTGAATCATCCGGCTTTAATGAAACATGAGCCAGTAATCAGCAACATACTATTAATATATTATATACTATTATATTCTAGGAAACATGGCTAATGAAGATTTATGTATCTTTAAATTAACTGTCTCAGCGTCAAATTTAAACCGAAATTGGCTGACCACGACTTGACCCCGCTCCTTTAGTCCTAATATGAACTGTTAGAAAACTATTATTGATACAGACAGACTATACAGACTAATCCTGACATCGACAGTGACCTCGCGGAGAATGATCCTACTGGTTAATCCAGAAGAAGGCCTTTGGTCTAGGTATAATTGTATAGATGACCAGATCACGATTTCGTGGGAAGTATTTGCGAGTTCATAGTGAGCTTTGCCTGTACGCCACGGGGGATGGATTTTACACGAATATACCTGATACCAATGTTATAACTTATAGTAGTAACAGCACTTACCCGTTCTGGGTGATGGTTTAAACAAAAACAAAGGGTCCACAAATGAAAAAGGGGAAACATCGACAAAATAAGACTAATTATTTCTGTTTCCTCAAACATCATAGAGCATAATCATCTGGTAGTCATCTATATCTTCGTTGTCGTCGTCGTCGCTGTCGTCATCATAGTCATCATCGTCATTCTAATTCTGGGTCTTGCGTTTACTATAATTATAAGAGCGGAGCGTGGTAGGTAGAAAAAGAAGGATTGATGTTTTTTCTAGATACTTCTTATAATGCTATAACATCTTGCCGCTGTTCTATAGTTGATGCAAAGATCCGTTGTAGATTTGCCAAGCGCTGATTTTTTAGTTATTTTCTTAACCCCGAGATATGGTGTTTATGAATGAAGTTAAATGGTTGAATTTCTCCAACGGATTTCTAGTATTCATTATTTTCTTATTGTGTTTAAGTCTAGGTGAATTTTATTCAACGAGGCCGAGGTGTGCTTGTCCTGCAGGGTGTCAAACTGGGACAGGAATGCGTTCTGCTGGCCGAGCGTCCGGATGGTCTCCAGTCCAAGGATGGTGTCAGACACGTGAGAGTACACAGGACTGCGTGCTGGTGGTAAAATCAGTCACATCAGTATCAAAAATCATTCATTGCAGAAAGAAGAAACAGCCAGAGAATTTTGTGCTTGAGAAATTTTATTTAAAACAAAGGGACAGAAATCTCTTCCATTTGGAAAATGTAAAAAAGGAAAAAAAAACTAACAAAGTCACCTTAAGATGATACAGAATGAAATGTACTTCTCTGTTGGACTAACTGAATTGTTAAGTGCTGCGATACATTGTCACAATCATACAATCTAAAAGACCTTTTATCAATCTTGTAAATGATAAATTATGACTGTTATCCAAGATGTGTAAATAATGAATAAGAATATTTTTTGGCGTTGTGCTCATGTCACGTCTTATCAATCCACTGGTGGTTTTCTTCTTCTAATAAATATGAAGGAGAAGCAAACTAGATCACCAATAGAGCAGTGATTATGAAGTTGAATAATAAGTCGAGTCCTTCAAAAGAAGAAAAAATTCAAAGAAAATATGTTTTCTAAAATCATTTTTTACTCCATCCTGTTGGACAGAAACCAGATAGGATAAACTTGAACATATGTTATTGAAAGAAAAAAGAAACAAAAAACTAATAATAACCTGCACTGAACAAGAAAATCTATAATAAACAGAGGGGAGAGGTATGTGCAAAAGCGGGCGAAATATCTAGAGTTGGTTACATTATATCTTAAGACATATGAGTAAAAAAAAATCAATTGCAATTCCTTTAAGATAGTTTTGACCCAGGTGTTCATCTAATATATACTATTTCCATGTATTATCACATCATCATCATCATCATCAAGTACCATGCCTCATAGCGTTGGTGATCATGTCTCTCCATATCTCTCTTTCTCTGGTTAGTTTCATCATCTCTGTAACCTTTGATATTTGTAGCCACTCCTTCATCCCGTCTGCCATTTTTTCTCTTTGCCTTCCTGGACTGCGTTTCCCATCAATCATTCCTGTTGTCACTAGATGTTCTAGTCCCTCTCTTCTCATCATGTGGCCAAAGAATGTTGTTTGCCTTTTCCTCACCTTGTTAATTATTGATGGTTTTGCCTGAGCTTCTTCTAAAACTTCTTTGTTTGATTTCTTTTCTGTCCAAGAGATGCGGAGCATTCGTCTTAAAAACCACATTTCTATTGCTTTCAGTTTCTTTTCTATCTGCTTTGACACCGTCCACGCCTCGCAACCATACATTAGAATAGGTTCTATGTAGCACTGAAGGACCCTTTTTCTTGTTTGGATGGAGATGCGCTTATTTGTTAAGATGGTTTTCATACTGTTACTGTAGTCATAATGTGTTCTTATTATGTAAACGTGTTCAATATTTGGATCCATGATATTGTACCTGTGCATATTCAAGATTGCACACTTTAAGAAATCAAATAATTTCTCACTTTAATTGATTCGATATAATAAAAATATGGGATAAATACATTGAAGAGCGAAACCAGGGGACAAAAAAAAGTTGAGTGGATTTGAACAACCCTTTTAACTGCCATATTACTAATATTTAATCCGTATAATTGATAAAACCAAATGCATCTTTTTTTATTACATCGCTTGCTTTCTTGCAAATCGATTCTTCGCATTCATTTTTACGAGGACTATGAGCTTATGTTTCTCAGACTTCGTGTATTTATGGTTTCACAACATAATAAATAACATTTGCAGAATCATAAAAATCAAACATCATAGAGCATATCATTTGGTAGTCATCTATATCTTCGTTGTCGTCGTCGTCGCTGTCGTCATCATAGTCATCATCGTCGTTCTAATTCTGGGTCTTGCGTTTACTATATAAGAGCGGAGCGTGGTAGGTAGAAAAAGAAGGATTGATGTTTTTTTTTCTAGATACTTCTTATAGTGCTATAACATCTTGCCGCTGTTCTTTTGTTGATGCAAAGATCCGTTGTAGATTTGCCAAGCGCTGATTTTTTAGTTATTTTCTTAACCCCGAGACACGGTGTTTATGAATGAAGTTAAATGGTTGAATTTATTCAACGGATTTCTAGTATTCATTATTTTGTTATTGTGTTTAAGTCTAGGCGAATTTTATTCAACGTATTGAGGTGAAACAAGGACGCGCTTTATCGAGTAGATATCAAATAGATCTATAACATCGTTAGATATAAATTTGAATGTTCAATATTTGATATCTAATCGTAATTATGTCCAAAAGTTTCGCAAAATATGCCGCGGGGACGGACGCGTAACAGTTCACAGGAGATGAAGAAAGAAAGTACATCAGATAACGACTGAATGAAGAACAAGAATATCTTCGGCACTAGAGGAGGAGGAGGAAGAGCGACAGCAAGAAAAGAAGACTGAGCGTCAACGTATTTAGCGGCAACAAGAAAAAGTGTTGAGCGCACTGAGGGAGAGAGAGAGCGAGAAATGGAGCGCCGATTTAAATTTGAGAAATTGCGACTACAATGAAATAGTGAAAGCAATATCTCAGCTACACGCACAGCTACAGGGAATTCCAATTTACCCAAATCGCCGTCTTTTGTGGACCAAAAGGATGACTTAATCAGTTGGCTCTTATGGTTCGAAAGATTTGGAGAGACTGAGACTGAGAGAGTAGTGAGTGACCAAAAGCGACACGGCCTGCTTAGAAGAGAGGGTCTGATTAGTGTTAAGGAATAATTATCTAAGCAAGAGGCCTGCTTGCACTATGGACTGGTTGGTTGGTTGGTTGGTTGAGTTGGTTTTCTCGTCCAACATCAGCACTATATAGGCTATATTGCGGACGGGCCCCAAGATGGACGTCTGACAATTTTATGTGCTGCCACACACGAGACAGGGCGGGGATACCATGACTCCTGTATCAGCCGACCACATAGCGCGCAGGACTGTTTCTGTACAATGTCAACAGAGGAGGCTGAAGTTTATGACACATTGATATCATCAAGCTGGCACTGGAAAAGCTGTACAATCTGTCTGGAGATGGGTATCGTAGTATTTTTCGTCAGTGCAAACTTGAGATAGAGGAGAATCCTAGCATGTTCGGCGTGAGGCTCAAAACTTATCTTGAGACATGGAGATAGGTAAAACTGTCGGAGACAAAAGAAGTGTATTAAGATACATTGTATTCGAGATTCGTTCGTTAAAGAGCAGTTCATGGATTCTTCTCCATCAGATTTATCGGTCACTTAAGAGATAAAAATCTGAAATCTTTGAAGTGAACTTTGGAAGGAAGCAAATGCATTTTTGACAGCGAGAAATAGGCAGTGAGAAAACAACTCAAGCTAACGATCATGGAAAATACCAAGTACGAAGATAACTTAAGTCATCAACTTTTTTGTTTCAAGTGTAACTGTAAGAGGGTTGGGCACCGTGCTATAGATTGTAAAGTGAATACAGAGAAAGACGATAATGATATGTGTCCGAAAACAGGGACGCGCTTTATAAGTCAAGCCATATTGTTTTTTTTTAAATTATTACTCAAATGTATCCAGGACTGTTTCCGCCCCCCCCCTCCCCCCCACACACACACACACTTTTTGCAGACATTTTCTTTACTCCCCCACCCCTCTCTCTCTCTCTCTCTCTCTCTCTCTCTCTCTCTCTCTCTTTTTCTCTTTTCCATTCTTTATGATTACGTTACACAATCCTTTAGTATAAAAACATTTTTTACTATGAATAATAACTACTTATTTACTTGCGCCCTTTTTTCTCCTGCTTTGAGTTGTTTCTCTTTTGCTAATGGCTGGAAATAATAATGTCAACTATCGCCAGACAAAGGTCGACCCAATCCCGACAATAATAAGACTCGGGATTAAGGGTCCAAGATGTTCACCCTCACAATCACTCTTTGGCACGCAAACAGCACATTTGACTATGTCTTTGTATATTACAGTTCCAAAAGCCTAGGCTTTAAGTCTAACGAGATGGTCTCATTGTTTCCCTATGATCTGTGTCTGTCTGTTGAAAAAGAGTTCTCATTATTGACGACCTAATAGTACAACCGCGACATATTAAGAAGATGAAGGATAGGCACAAGAAACTCCCAGGTCGGACGAATAGACGGGGACTATACAGGGCTACCACTTCATGTACAACTAACAGTTTCAATCCGATATTATGCTGGCATTACGTAGAGCACAAATCCATTGTCTACATTACTCCACACCAGAAGGGAAACCATATACTTTAACCTTTTCCACGAGCTCATTGTTTTTTCAGCATTGTTCTTCCGGAAGTTATACCCACTACGACAACCAGACACTGAACACTTTCGCGGCGTTTTGATAAGTTTCTAAAATACAGATGTACGTGAGAAAAATGTTGGCTACATCATACAAATAATATTATACCCAGATCGGTATTGAAATCAGGTTTAAACAAGGCCAAAACAGCCTGATTGCCACGACATAGAATACAGAATATGAGAAACTACATCTCTATCTTATCTAGATGCTACGAAATCTAAATAGCTTCAACTTTTAAATTATCCTACAATTGTCGATTTTTTAGACAGGTATGAAGACCTTTATCTATCTTGAGGATATTCCAGTTTGCCTGAGAGGAGATTTTAGCAACTCTATATATATTTGTCCGATTTTCTGGTTGGGTTTCTGTACTGTATAATTAATGTGATCGGCTGAGACAGTAGTAATCTCTCCCCGCCCTATCTCGTGTGTGGCAGCACATAAAATTGTCAGACGCCAGTTTTAGGATACGTCCACAGTATAGCATATAGTGATGACATTGGACGTTAAACCAACTCAACTCGACCCCTCAAAAGAACCAGCTGCCAATTAGAAAGTAGAATCCAGAATACATAAAATAATTCACGTTACAAGACAACAGCTACGCGAACAGAGCTTTCTTTTCGGCTTTTTCCCAGCCCACACGATTTTCTAGGTCAAGCCAGTGACAGTGCCTTCTATTTTCGGAAGCCTTTTGACTAACAGATAGAAAGGCCTTGACATCCCAATCACAGAGGGCAAGTTTTTGAGTCGAGAAAAAAGTGAGAAAACGAAAAGTAAGGAAGAAACATTGAGATCGAAACATCGATGGACATAGAGGTAGATCGAGCGTGTTCTGCACTAGTATCTCATGTCCATTTTGCAAACTTTTATAGGAGACACAAAAACAACTGATTCTTAGGACATTTGGCCACTTACAAAAAATCGTTACAGTATGTGACGAAATAACTTCAAGGCCTTTGTTTACTTAAAATCAACATTTTATTGAGATGAGAATAATGGATGCTGTAAGTTTTATTTCACAACCCTCTCAAGTAAAACTTAAAATACTCGTCAGTGAAAACTTTGATTGTGCAACCATCTCAACTCTAACTTGAGATACGTGTACCGCCATTTACTGTATCAAATGCAGCTTATATAACAAAGGCTGTGAAGAGATAAGATATTTTGACAAATACGTTTATTATCTTTTTATCCATGATATTTTGCTTACAAAAAATGAAAAATAAATGTCCGAATGTTGAAATAATGATAACCAGATAATGCCAGTCAGTGTTTTTACCACAGGGTAAACGGTAATTTGAAGAAAAAAAAAGTCTAGCGTATATGTACAATCTTGTTTTATGATGTGTATTTTAAACGACTTTTCTTTTATTATCTTTCCAGCGAAAGTTATTTAGCAGAGATACTGGCAGTCACCTTGACAACAATCGTGTTACCTAGTGTTGTAAACGATTCTCTTTATCAAATATATTCTTACCAATGGCAATTTGCCACAATGATTGGCAGGGTACTGTTAAAACAAAGTTAATAAGGAAACGTAAAACGCAAAATTGGGAACAGACTGTTTGTCTTTTGATTGGTAAAAACTAATCAGGCACTAATTCGCACTTTGATCAAAGACAGACATCACCCTGTCTATGGCTACTTTCGTCTGTGTTTGATGCCTCTGAAATAATCCTGGTGAGCGACTTGTATCATTTTTAGGACGCATACCACATCATAATGGCATTACATCTATTCCGATTTTGTTATGTACAGCAGTCGTAATACAAAATGACAAGATCACTTTGGCTTTACCTTGGGCAGCCATTTCCTTCAAGTATTGATAGATCCACGAAGCGATTTCATTTGCGATGTTCTCTGGCCAAAGAAAGCAGAATACATGCTCACTACCATATTATTGTGACCGTCAGGTAATAAGTATTTAATATTCTCGTGTAGTACGCTGCGCTGACCTTTGCTTTTGGTACACATAGGATTTCTTCAAAGTCAAAGACAGCATCTGCTTGTATTTCGTCCAACTCCGGAATGCCTTTGTCTTATTCTTTTTCTTCAAATATCTATTGTTTAGAATGAATATGAGCGTCATCACCGCTTTTTTTTCTATTTGAATTGCGTGTTCATATTTATTGCATATGACACACCTGTCATTTGATCCGTAATAAAAGCTCAAGTTAGTCTCAGAATTAAAGATTTTTTAGTAGATAAACCGAACCAAAGGTTTGTTTGCATTTTTTTCTCTCGTTCACGTACATGCGATACATTTTTTAAAGGTTTAGAGTGCTTTGAATTGAATATATTCTATCTTGGAATTTCTTCCATAGTCATGGCTCCTTATATCATATTCTCCTCATCTCCATATTCTCCTTCATCAAAATTTTTTTTAACGTTGCATGAGATAGTTGGTCAACTTAAGGAACACGGCCTTTCACAAAGTTACTGCACTACCTCTACAACCTCATGTAAGACATGAGATACTTGTCGCTGCAGAAAAAAATCAAACGTTTAATAAGATAGTTGTTTTGGAGTCATACGATTCGAAACTAATCAACGCACAGTTTTAATATTTTTACAGAGCCTGTGCAGTATTATTTATAATTTAGAATGAGAAAAGGTGAATTTCGAAAAAAGTGGACTTGCGATAGTATTGCAGAGCACATTCGAAATGCCGACAAGGAGAGGCGTGGGGGCAAATATGGAGCCAGACAAACGGAAGGAGAGGCGTACTAAAGGAAGACATACATATATAGAGCACGTGCTCAAATACCGTGACTACCACTCCAGTTGACTTTAAGCTTTCTGTACGCCTTTGTTTTGCTCTCAAAGCGTTACGGAGATGTACATTTTCATTAAATTTTAAAGATCCACGCTAATGGTTTTCTTACATTCACCCAAAGATGCGCTGTTTTGCCAGCAAAGGCTAACTTTAAGGTTGCTATTTAAAAAAAATGTTAATAGATCAATCGGTAGCATTGTGGGCCTAGGAGTGCTCGGTAACGGCGGGTTCTAAGGTCAAGCTTTTACAAAATTTGTTTTGCGGTTACTGACTAAGCATATGACTATGAGTGACAGTGATCGAAGGGCAGAAAATAAATCGCACTTCTTTGATTTATTTATTTCTGAGACCTAATAAAACGATGGCATTTAATTGTTTTCATAAACCCGTTCAATAGATACTGGAAGTGGGTGAAACGAAATGGCTTATTATCTCGCTAAGTAAGAGGAAGGTATGTTTCGAACTGGGCCCAATCTAGGTTACGATTTGTGCATCAGACTCAGATGGAGGCAAAGTCGACTATTAAATAGTTCATTAAACAAAATACGCGAAAATCGCGGCTGAATAACCTGACACACAATAAGCGGCACTTAGGCTCCTTGTTCAACCACAAGTAGGTTACTGGAGGGAGTCCCACGCTAGACCACGATATGAAGTGGTGCAGTCAGTTACCCATCAGCGACATTTCGTTGAATGCCTAATACATCGCCTGGAAAGAAATATGCACCTAGTTTTCAGACCTCTACAGAGAATATTTACCGATAAAAGTCCCCAGCGCTGTCATTTCTAAGTAATAATTCTGATTTGCGTTTGATCTTACTTGATATTGATAATCCCGAAAAGTTCAGATCTATCTCTGTTTTGGATCATTGAACAGATTGAATTTTTTTTTTGCCTTTTTTTTTGACGTTGTTACAATTTATTATTTTTTGCTGAGAGTGAGACATCCACATACAATCCCACCCAATCTTCGCCAGGTGCTACGTAGCCGGTATGGCGTGACTTGCTTCCTGGGGCTCACGGCCACAGCCACGCGCAGCACTGGACGTGACGTGGCCCAGCACCTGGGCGTGGGCGATGATCACGCGGCCACAGTGAGGGGTGCGGCTGTGCCACGCAATCTCATACTCTCAGTCTCCAGGGATGAAAGCAAGGATGAGGTAATATCACCATTTGCAGCTTCATTTTTATCATTATCATGTTCAGCAGCACCACCACCATCATCATCATCACCATCATCATCATCATCATCATCATCATCATCATCACCATCATCATCATCATCATCATCAGCAGCAGCAGCAGCAGCAACAACATGACCACCAACATCAGACACAACATCACCACCAGTGCCACCACCTCCATCAACAACAGCACCATCAGTAACACCATCATCGTTATCCATATCATCAACATGATCATCATCTTCATCATCAACAGCAGCAGCAGCAGCAGCAGAGCCACCACCACTACCACCATCAGTACCACTATCATTATTGCCACTATCATCATCATCATCATCATCATCATCATCATCATCATCATCATCATCATCATCATCATCATCATCATCATACCAGCACTGGTAGCAGCAGCAATTACAGCATCATCATACCAGCACTGGTAGCAGCAGCAATTACAGCATCATCATCATTATTACCACCACCACCACCACTACCACCACCACCATCATCACCATAATTGTCATCTCTATCACCATCATCATCAGTATTACCATCCTTTAAATAATCTGCTCGTGACACCATCATACTATACATGTTTTATTACCATGACCTCCAGGCGTTGATCAGCCTGCTTCAGGGTGAGCGCTTCTCGGCATGCCCCAGCATCATCATCTACTGCTCACGGCGGGAACAGACCACGCGCGTGGCCACCCTAATCCGGACCTCCATGCAGACTGAGGCAGACCTAGCTGGTGAGTTATCAGTGTACGAAGACTATCGAGCCCGATGGGTGACATCGTACTTCAGAATTGTCTTAAAGAACCATTAAAGAAGACCCGCCGGGCTCGGCCACCGCCCAACCGCCCCCTTCCCCCAGTTTAGTATGTCACCCTGGAAATCCGCTGGTTGCCAAAATCTTTTACAAGTGAGAAGAGACAAATGTATAATCAGGGAACTTGAAACTTGCAGTTTTTTGGTTTTTTTTTTTTTAAAGGTTTTCAGGTAAATATTTTGCATTCCTTAAAACCACTAGGGGTAGTTTTTCTGTCTTATTCTGTAGAATTATTCAATATAATAGATAAATCAGCAATAACCCTGTGTTCATTAGCAGGTCAGAGCATTGACTGAGATGACTGTTATTTGTGAGGTCATGGTAAAAGAAGTTCTTATTTTAATTACTCAACTAGAGAAATTCAGATATTAGAACATTGGAGATTCCAGCAATTTTAAATTAACCCATAATGAACATGGATGAATTTGCAAAGACCTCTGTTAACACCAAATGTTACTGTAAGTTTAGTAAAAGTAAAATGCGCTGAAGAAATCAGAAAAGTAAATACTATCATAATTTTTTAGATTCTCTTTATCTTGAGTAGGAACTAGATGGCGAAATAAGTGTTGGACAAGCCAATTTTATCATTGGGAAATCTCCGAAACGTCTCAATCATGAGTCCACACGAGAGGCGCTGGAAGCCGCAGTGCTTTCTACGCCTTGCTCCTACAGTGAGGGATAGACTCTAATAACCTTCGTTGAAGGGTTTTATAACTTCTCTAATGGACTGCGATTTTCTATTCCGGTAATAACCGTCCTTCATAGATCGGGTGTAGACGGCTTGTTAGGAATGCTCAGTAACTTTTGCCAGTAAAGATAGCTGAAATAAACAACCCTTTAAATGTTATTCAACCCGTCTTAGTGGTTTTCTCACACTGATTTGGTACAATCATTGATTTCATAAACATACATATTCCAAGGTCTGTAGAAAGCATTTTCGTCATACTGCTCTAGAGGTTTAGACCAAAAGGTGCTGGAACTAAATCATTTTATACCAATATGAAAAAATAAACTTTG
>RQTK01000058.1:709857-722357 GCA_003991915.1 Elysia chlorotica | reverse complement strand
CCATACGTTTTCCGAGGGGATGGTACAACCTGAGTTCGAAAAATATAGAGAGAAAGATGTTGCTACTTATATGGTCGTTAAATCATGTCTAGAAATGTGTGGGCGAAAATCATTCTTTAGAAATATGTAAAATAATACTGCTGTGTAAAAATACATAACAAAGCTTTTTCTTTTTCTTTTTTTTTTTTTTTTTTTTTTACAAACTAGAACTTGCACATGTGTAATTCCTATCAGTCGAATGTGGTTTTTATGTTCATTTTGCCTTTTAACAGAACTAAATATAATTTACTAAGCCAATATAAATTTGTATGACATTATTTTGAAAGAGTAATTAATTTATAGGTTTTTCGGCTCTTTTTTGTGGATTAAAACTAAACAAAATGTCAGAAATACTAACTGCAACCACGGGTTTATATAAATAAAATGTGTGGACGTCCGTAGAACGTGCGTTCATCATCACTGCGGCAATAGATATCACGATAGCGCTTACCCCCTAGAGCTGAAGTGGGGATTGCTTCTCGTTATCAGAAGTTCCTTTAATACTTTGGTAAACGTTTCACATAACAAGATGTAGAGTCTACGTGTCAGAAGGATTAAGAAAAGATCGGGTTTCTGTAAAATGACTGGACAGAAGTGTATTTTGTTCTAGTTTAAGAAAATTATACGAGGTTGTTTCTCTTAACAAAAAAGAATATTCTCCTGTTGCTTTTGTAATCAACTCAACGCCGAGAAGTCAGTTTGAAATTAGATAGACAAGATTAAGATGAAAGCTTGAGATGAATTCTCTATAAATTCATACTCGTTTAAAAGTTGTAAGGGAATCTGAGTACTACTAGAAATTAGATATCGATTTACAAGACCTAATTCTAGACATATTAAATGCGTATCTTATTGTACGCGTTTTATGATGTTTACGTGCATTGCTGCGCAGCATATGGCACTTCGAATTTTCATGTATTGCAACCAATCAAATGTTTAAAGGTATCGTTGCGCTCTTTTGTTAGTGTAACTATTAAAGTATTGCAACCACATGTAAATAGTACTTTTTATTTTCCTCTTATATATTAGTCTTTCTATAATTCTACTTCACATGAGTTCCATTTTATTTCATCCGCAATGTAAAAAAATGGCGTTGTCCGAGGAGAGAATTTTAAGCAGGACTATGAAAACTGTGTCTGTAGCCATCGAGTCACTAAAGGGGTTCAACGGGACAATGACCCATTTGTACGGTATTGGGTGATAATCAGGTGCTATTTTGGTTTATCTTTACACGGTTCTATAACCGCCTAATATTCACCATAGCAAACATTCTGGCTCTAAGAGTTGTTTTTTTTATAATAAAAAAGTACCATATTTGGCTGTCATGTTGCAAAGTATATATGAATAGGACAGACCAGACCAAAGGCCTGCAAGATTGAGTGATCCAGGTTTGCCCGCCGTTTTTAATCCACACGATTGCTCTTAGTATTATTCCGAACTCTATTTCTTGCCGGAAAACAGTTATCCGTACCGTGTCTTTATTATCTTCTCTTTCCTTTTTTTCCTCGCGAGGAGGTCTCAACCAAAAATACTTTGTATCTTTCCATTACCAACCACCTCTTCAGGGGATTAAGCGGGATTACTTTCTGAGATTTGATGGCAAGTTTTGCTCTATACACTTCACAAACGCTTCGCCTCCCTCTTCCAGAAAATAAAAGCTTGGAAAAAAGAAATGGACAATCTAAAAATTTCTTGTCGAAATATTAGGATAATAGAAAGGAAGAAAAGGAATACATGTACCAACGAGAGAGCACTGAAAATAGTGGCTTTATCGCTAGGAAAATAAAAGTAAAACCATAACCTATCACCCTTTTGGATTTTCGTGTATCAGTTTATAAATAAAGCTCTTATCCATCGTTGAATACTTAGCGTTTATAACTCATTCAAATATTTTCTTTATTTGCTTATCCTTTTTAGATGTACGTGTTTTGTGATTTACTCATCTAATTCCTGGAACGAGTGGAAGGACAAAACTGAGCAAAAGCGACAGTAATCGTATTTCTGTTCTAGCTCCTGCTTGAAACTTCTGCTTGTTTTGCAAATTGGGGATGGCACTTGTAACCTCATTTTTACGAGCTCTCAGTCGCTGTTTTTTCAGAGAATATCTCTACGCTTCTTGAAAAGCTGCAAAAAGCAATTCTTTACGCCAATTCTTTTGCCAATTCCTGAATCGTTGTCTTTTTGCATTTTCATAATGCTGTAAATTGCTGTTGTTGTTGTTGTTGTTGTTGTTGTTGTTGTTGTTGTTGTTGTTGTTGTTGTTGTTGTTGTTGAAGGTGCCCGAGTATCTTATTGGTGGACGTTACTCTTGTAGTTTAAAAAATTCTAATTGTGGTCGCTTTTCAGTGATTTAAATTAGGTTTTACTAATTCTTTTTTTTTGTCCTTTGGGCTATGTCTCATTAAAAAATTCAAAACAGAATCCTATGTGCTAAAGTAAATCTCAAATAATAGTGAAAAAAAAAACAACAATATACTTTGTCACACACACAAAAAGTGCAAGCCATAAATAGGCATGGGCTTTCCCCTTTCTTAATAGCCATTGGATGTAGGGCTGAAGGATCCATCGATACTGGTCTAAAGACTTATGGTGGCTGTGGACCAGATCGAGCGGTTCTGGCGACTCGTTGAGTAGTTAAGAGCTGCTGGTGATGAAGCGTGCGCGTACATTATAAATCACTAGCAGAGCAGCAGACCTTAAGAAGGAGGCCAATTCTACATCATCGGAAAAGCGCTGAAAGCGGGACGGACAAAAAAACCCAGGGAAGCTAACGAGGATTAGAGATGGAGACATTTCAAAGAGAGAAATACATACAATGAAAATTATAATCACATTTACACACTGCGTGCCGAAAATGTCGCTATTACTCAGTTTTGGTAATCTCATGATTTAGCTGGTTAAATCACAGACATCAAAGTTTTTATCTAGGGCCTATTTAGGAGCTTTAATAGAACAGTAACATTTCTCTTTTTTTTCCGTAAACTTCTGTGACAAAAAAAATTTAATAAATACACCGCACCTAGTATTTCCTGAATGGCATAATTTATCAAAATCTGCATTTTTCTTGCCTTAATTTCTCTTAAAAACGTAAACAAAATCACGTGATGGCTGTATTTTTTGTGTAAACAATCTGCTGATTGGGCTTGATCATAGACCTATTTTAATATATCTTTTTGCACTAGCCGCCTTACAAGCATCACGTGACTTGTGAGAAAGAGATCAGCCCCAATATTCGTTCGAACAATAAAGTGTGTTTCGGTCTGTTAAACACCCAGCTGAGTTTCAAATTTATTAGTGCAAGAAATCATAAAATATGCCCCAAACGGCTTTCAATTCGAAAATATATTCAAGCGAACTTTGGTGCTTTTTGTTGTTTCGTATGACGAATTTCTGTAAAGGCGCTGTTTGTCTCTCTTTTTGAACGAGCCTTTATGAAATCATAATGTGTTTCCTTTGTAGTTTTGAAGCTTCCCCCGTCGGCCACCCGATTATCTTCATTTCAAATCTGCTTTTTTTCCACACTGCCAATTTGTTACAAAGGTGTACATGTATAATGCATTGCTACATCATACCTTTGATTTAACTGACATTTTACTACTACTACACGTATTTCAGAATTTGTATCTCTAAGACCTTGTTTAGGACAAGTTCTGTCCACAGTATAGCATATATAGTGCTGGTGTGGGACGTAAAACCAACTCAACAAGGAAAAGTTTTTTACTTGAATGTTACTAAAATGTCATTCTTATTCAAGTTTGGACTGATGCACAATTTAAAATTATGGTCAGATTCCACATGGACTTCATTTTTATGTATAGAATACATAATCGACAAAAACTCTCAAGATAAAACCGCACACTACTACTGCTGTGCTCTATTTATTTAGTGTTTTGTATCCCTACACAATTTTTGAATAATATTCGTGTTAAGAACTAAAATATTTTTTACAGTCGTATTTTTTGCTAATGTGTGATTGCTTTATATAAAAAAGACTTTTACTCCTCCCTCTCCTCACCCCCACCCCCACCCCCACTTCAACAAAATAAACCAGTGCCGTCTATTCTGCTATCTACACCAAGTGTCTAACGCCTCAAACGTTCGATTTAATTGTTGTCCTCCCCAGCTCCAGTTCCTGAACCGCCGACGAAGAAAGCTAGGACGGCCAAGAAGAAGCGGCCGCCGCAACGTTTGACCCCGCCGTCTGGACTGCCGAGAGCTACCACGCGGGGCTCAGCGCCGCCAAGAGAAAGTCTGTCCAGAAAGCCTTCATGTCCGGCAGACTGCGGGTCGTGGTCGCCACGGTAGCGTTCGGCATGGGGCTCGACAAGGCTGACGTTCGAGCCGTCATCCACTACTCGATGGCCAAGTCGTTCGAGGCCTACGTCCAGGAGATCGGCCGCGCTGGGAGAGACGGCCAGTCCGCTCACTGCCATGTCTTCTTGGATCCAGAGGTTGGTGTTTAAGGCCGTGAGAAAGAGTCAGTCTTGCTCGTGAGGGAGTTATGAAAATTCATTGTGTGAAGAGAGAGAGAGAGAGAGAGAGAGAGAGAGAGAGAGAGAGAGAGAGAGAGAGAGAGGGGGAGAGAGAGGGAGAGAGAGAGACAGGGAGAGAGAGAGAAGAGAGAGAGAGAGAATCATGTAATAAAGACCTTCTTTTGTCTTTTTGACCGAAGAGAACAATTATGGGGAACCTGGTGCGATGGTACTAGGTTTATAATTTAATTGTCATTTCGCTGAAAATTCTTTACATAATTTTGAGACGTTCTGATGATTACCACATCTCTCTGTGTTGTTATAATAAATATCCTTATCCAGGGAGCTCACCGTTTGCCCGCTATTAATCTTTTGATCTGATATAGGATTTTGAATAATGTATTACATATTGTATTTGGATGAGATAAACTTTGTTCAGTCTTGGTCGTTGAAGAAAAGTTTGACGCTCAAGAGTTACGTATTTCAAAATATTGAATTTCATATACCTTTTTCATGTTTCCATAAATGTTTTGGAAAGCAAAATGTATTTATTTTCAACACCGGCACTTTCTTGAAAACATGGATACTCTTCACCTTTACTGAGAAAAAAAATCAGTTACATTAACAATTGGAAAAAAAAGTGAAATGAAGAAAAAAGCGAAAAACACAGTTGATAAACATTTTAATGTGGTTGTTACTCCCCGTTTTACGCAATCAGCGAAACACCATTAAGACCTCCAAGGAGAAACGTTGACTTTGTTTAATCCTTTTATCCTTGGTAACGAGATATGATTTTATTACTACATCAATTATTTAACACACAAAAAACGGAAACAGCGGTGTCTTTGGACACAATAAAGTTATTAAAAACAAGTAAAGAATTTTTCTTTGTCTTTGGTATTGTAATGTCATTGATCTAAAGACCTGAATGCATGTGGCTACTTATTTAATATTTGTTTAACGACATTTTACCACATACCGTAAAACTAGTTATTAAAGTGCAAACAACACATTAAGTATATGTATGTACCATTGTAAACATTGTGAGTTTAATATATTACCGTGGATTCTTTGATATTTTTTTGATGAAGTAATAAGAGTAATCTTTGGTCAGAGGAACGCAAGGCTGATTGCTAGTTTAGCGTCTCCTAGATTCTAAAGAGAAATATCCGATATTATGTATTATGGTGGGACCCCTCAGTGGGATACAAGAGCCGTGTAGTGTCGAATCCAACAGCTTTCTAAATAGGAGACACCCCCTCTCTATCACTGTAGTATATGAGATATTGCAAGAATTAATCGTATGTCTAAAAAAGATCTGCATTGCCCCAAATTTAGCAAAAAAATATGTCAAGCAATTCAGTCAAATAAATCACACAAAAAATCTCAAAGGTTGGCTTTCTCTTTAACATGTACAGTCCTAAAACGCTTTTCAGGAAAGGAAAGATAAGCAACGTATTGAAGCTTTATAAGACATTAATCATTCATCGCTGATTCGCTTCTTGGCTCGTGTCTATAAAACTCTGCCCAACTTTGGAATTAGCTTCGCATTTTTCCTGCACTGCCACTTCCCAAATGCCCTGCGTGGAAAAGCAAATAATTTTTCCTTCTATTGTCGACAAAAGTTCAATGAGGCGGAAAAACGTGAAAATGTGTGCTTTTTCCTCTGGGCAAGAAAGAAGTACGAGCATTCAGTTTCTCCTACTTTGTACGGTATTGAGTGATAATCAGGTGCTATTTTGTTTTATCTTTACACGGTAGTATCTTTTTTATTGAGACCAATGTTAATAAATATTTAGTTCGTCTGTGTGAAGAAAATACAATTGAAACCAAACCCACGTTTCTACTATGCCCTGCAAACCTCTATCGAACGGAATTTTCCATTCGTGAATTATCATTTTTCTCTATGAATCATTTTGTATTCCCCGTCAGAGCTCACCTTTGTTATAGCTTGCTTTCTTTATTCACGTAGACATAATGAGTATCATTGTGTTTGTGGCCGAATATCATCTTTAATTCATCAAAAACATATATTCACTGGTTAAACTAGGTGGCCTAATAACATGTTTGTTTATATAACGACAAAACTGTCTACTCTGAAAGTTTCTAAGATTGGACCCTAGTGATTGTCATTCGGTAGACAGTGGACATTGTTGTGATTTCAGAGAAGGCAATATGATAGCTATAGCTTTTATTTGCCTCGAATAATATGATAAGATAAATATCGAACCTAGACTGGCTTAGCAGTCGTCTGATTAGTTGAATAGACAAATAGACAACATATGAACAGGAGTACGTCATATACTTTGATAGATATCAATTTCACGAGGAGGGGCGGGGGAAGGGGGAGGTGAGGAGAGAAAGAGAAAAAGCGAGAGAGGGAGAGAGAGAGAGAGAGAGAGAGAGAGAGAAAGAGAGAGAGAGAGATGTCGCGGAAGAAAAAGAGAGAAAAACACAGAGCGACAGAGACTGAGACAGATAAAGAGAGAGAGACTGAGAGAGAGAGAGAGAGAGAGAGAGAGAGAGAGAGAGAGGTGAGTGACTGGGAAACTCCTAGTAGTAGTAGTAGTAGTAGTAGTAGTAGTAGTAGTAGTAGTAGTAGTAGTAGTAGTAGTAGTAGTAGTAGTAGTAGTAGTAGTAGTAGTAACAACAACAACAGCAACAACAACAATCGTTCAACATATCAATGAATTACTTATTCCATAATTCATTTTATCTTTAATTGAATCAACCAATCTCTCAACCAATCATTAAATCAATTAACCAACAAGGCGATCAACAACTAATTAACAAAACAATCAATAATGCAACCAACCAACAAGCCGGTCAACCAACCAACTAACAAATCAGTCAATAATGCTACTAATAATAAACCAGCCAACTAGTTTCTGAACCGACCCCCACATTCTCCTTGCCACCCCTATACAGAAGTGACCAGCTGAGCGCTAGGATGATGTCGCTGCCGGACACAGAGGAGGTGGTGGACCTGGAGTCGGGAGGGGACGGCTACTACCGCGGGGACACCATCTTTGGCATTCTGGCCGAGCTGAGGCAGGCCGGCAAATTCTGTGACGCCGTCATCAAGGTACGCGGGACACTCAGCGCTAGCGATGCTCACCCTCATACGGATATAATGGCCTTTTTATTCTGAAGCCTACGTGGGGAGTTCTTATAGTGCTGTTTGGCTTGTTTAGGTTTTGGATTTGGTTAGCTTTTCTTGGGGTTTTTTTGTTTGTTTTTTTAAAGGGTTTTTGTTGTTGTTGTTGTTGTTGTTGTTGTTGTTGTTGTTGTTTTCTTTTTTTCGTTTTGATGCTTTTTTGCTGCAAATTAAAAAGTTTCCATCTTCAAGCGGCCCCATTTTTCCATATAAACAGGTGAAGAACCAATCCTACCCGATTCACCGAAACATTATGTCTGCCTGCAGCCCGTACTTCAAGTCCCTGTTCACGAGTCACGCATTCAGGTCAGACATTGCTAACGCAATAGCAGAGCTGCTGACCCAACCAGCCGGTTCACCTAAACAAATTATCAAAATACGTGCCAGGCACATTAATTATTTTTTTCTGTTTCAATTAAGGTTGGCTGTTATGCAATAAAATGTGCTTTGTTGATTTTGTAGACTATCTACTTTTTCCACGAAAGCCTTTGCAGAAAGAGACAGAGAGAAAGAAAGAGAAACAGAGAGAGAAAGAGATATAAATAGAGGGAGGGAGAGAGAGAGAGAGAAAGAGGGAGAGAGAGATAAGGGGAGGGGAGGAAAAGGGAGGGGGGCTTTCAATCATCTGCAGAGTTGCGAACCTGTGACATCCAGCCTTTTTCTGACTGCACAACCAACCCCAGGATCTATTTGTAGAACTATTTACATTTTGGTGTACTCTTCACTTGTGAATTACACAAGCAGAGCAATTATTCTATACATGGGAGAAAGCTTTGTCAGATTACTTGCAACATTGATATGCTATACCGTTATTTTGTTTTAAATTATTAGAAACAACGCCATATATCGCAGATTGCCTCCCATCCCCTAGTACACAGACGCACTGCCATATTTATCACGTTGCTTTCTACCCCTTAGTTCAGAGCATTCCTGGCATATTTTATTTTAGTACTCAAAGTGTTTTTAACCCATTAGCACAGACAAACACCGCCATATTTCTCACGCTGCTTCCAATCCGCTAGCACAGAGAAGCGGGAGGTGTCCATTCCCGGACTGCCGGCGGACGCTGCGCGCCAGATGATCGACTTTGCCTACACGCGCACGGCCAAACTGACGGCGGAGAACATCGAGGTGCTCACGGCCGTGGCTGACCAGTTTCACGTACACGGTCTGCTTAAGCTGTGCTGTGAGTATCTGCACAGGAACCTCACTCACGCCAACTGCCTGGGCATTCTCAGATTCGCTCAGGTGAGTGCACATACAGATTAACGAACAGAACGGTATAAGTAACGCGGGTGGGTACTTATTAACGTTAACGGATAAAATAATGCAACCCTCAACAGTAGATCGCGCCGCTTCTAACCGGGTGAGTGCCTGGTTCGATTCCTGGTCGGGTTGCCTTGTTCACTATTTCCTGGGTCGACGCGAGATTTAAATTGTTGTCCTAAATAGGCACGCCCGAAGACTAATGATGTCTCCCAAATTTGCGTGCTGTCACACGCAGACACTAAAGTATAACTGGCCGAAACATTAAAACAAATTGTAAAAGAATATAAAGGGGAAAAAGCTATACTGTTGGGTTTTTAATCTTTGGTGGGTTTTTTTTTTTTGTTTCTTTTTTTGTTTTGTTTTTTTTAACAGATTCGCATTTTTCGCTTTTAGTTAATGGATATACCTAGTCCCATTATTTTTCGTGTACGTTGTCTTGTTTTTAAAAAAGCGTATCGTTTGCTTACCTTGTAACATTTTTAACAAAGTCTGGTTTGAGGATAACGTTTGAATGGAGTACCAAATAAAGTTGAAAATCTAAAATTCCAAATACCGTGATGAAAAGCGGTGACATACATAGAAATACAAATATTACAAGAATAGAAAACAAAGAAAACATCGTTTATAAGCACATGAGAAATTGTTCAATTTTGGCGATCTACATTGCGAATTGAGGTCAAATTTATCAGCCATTATTCCCAACAAGTCTGGCGTATAATACAATGACACCCAGTTTACATGTCTGTGTGTCTTTAAATATATGCTCCATATAACTATGAGTGTTGATGTTGATTACATGTTGATTAGATTAGACATTTTTTCCCTTTTGTTCTACAGACAATCAACTGCAAGCGTCTAGAAAAATCCGCTCTACGGTTTGCACTGAAAAATTTTGGCAAGATTTACAACACCAGCAATGAGTTTTTGCAGCTGCCTTTGGACACAGTGAGTTGACATTGTGATAACATGTCAGTAAAGAGTGCGCAAGCATTGTATTGTAATATCAATAAAAAGGAATGTTTACAATGTGATAGAAAGAGAATAAGCTATGCTTTGTCAAACACACAGCATTTTGGAAAATAATGATTTGAAATTGTGGTTTATATTTTGTCAATAACATCAATAAACAGTGAAGTTGGAATGTATCAGTAAAAAATGAATTGACATCGATTATCTGAGTAATTAACATATGACGTAACGTTAAATATAACAAATGTTATTTAAATCATACTGTTACTTTGAGGTAGAAAAATGTGTGGGTTTTTTATTTCTTCCGTCTTCCAATACCACCCATTCTCACGATTCCCTGTTTCCACTCCTCACTTTGCTTCCTCACCGCTGCCCACCAAGCTTTGCTCTATCCTGTCATCAGACCAGTTGAATGTGAGTTGTGAGGAGTTTGTGTTCGATGCCGTGTGCCGCTGGGTTGATTACTGCCCAGACTTCAGGTGAGCTCAAACTTCCAAACTTGAGTTATTTCAACCTGTGTTGTTAGAACGGAGAGTGTGAAATAGTGAGAGGTTTCGCGGGGTGGATTTTTCGTGTGTCGGTCGGGATGATTAGGGCGTCAGCTTCCTTCTTTACCCCTTAGTAAAAACTCGGTTTAAAGTTTGGTCAAATGCCTTAACTTAAATTTAAAAAATAGTCGCGTCACGCTAGCTCCCCGTACACAGTGAGCTATTTTTGTTTAACGTCTCACCATGTCTATAGTCTCAGGTTAGAATACGCTATCGGTTAAAACCGGGTGGCTCAAGTGCGGAGTGCTCGGAATATAATCAGGAAGTCCCTGACTCGGTCCCCGAAAGAACCGCCATGTTTTCTACTGGGGTTCAATATCAGTAAAATGCGACCGGCTTATACATACGCCCACTGCCTATCTCTGTATGAGAGCACGTACATTTGCTGGACATTAGTCTAGGGATCGTCCATTTGACAAAAAGAAATAAAAATTCGATGCACTTGTCAAGAGTTTTATTTGCTTGGTGTAAGACAAACTTTATACATTAAATTGTAAATGAAACATACAATAAAGCGCTGTGCGCTCTACGCTTGTATGTATATTTCCTTATCTCTCTTCTACTAGTTTCGTCTTATAGACTTCTTCTAAGCCATCTTTTTCCACGGATATATAAGTGCACTTTTACCGAGCCCAAACTGGGTTGGTGCCAGTGTAATGTGACCAAGTCACGCTTTGGGGCTTTAGTATTTCTGATGTTTAACTGGAGTCAAGGCATCTTCTGCCACACAATAAAGCTTATCTTGTACGCACTGTCGCTCTTGGGAGAGAAGGCTGATGTCGTCTGCAAAGGCCACATCTTCCTGCTGCTTCATGAAGGTTCAATGGATACATGTCTATCGACCTGTTGTAGACTGTCTCATAACCCAGTCAACCACCATAATGAAGATCGTTGGGGAGAGCACGCAACCCTGGCGGACGCCAGTTTGCACGTTAAACGGTTCCGTCAGTTTCCCGTCGTGGATAACTTGACAAGTGACGTCTTCGTAGTGTTGTTGGATGATAGCGACGAATTTTGGTGGAAAGCAGTAGTGGTATATTAATCTCCAGATGACATTACAGTTGACGCTATCGAACGCCTTTTGAAAGTCAAGAAACACTGCGTATAGGGGGTATGCCATTCTAATGACTGCTCAATGATAATGCGTATAGTAGGTATGTGGTCCGTGCATGAGCAATCTTGTCGGAAACCTGCTTGCTCATCCACATGCTGAAAACTTATTTTATCAAACAACATTCGCATGAGAACAATATTTAAATTTGTCAACTGACGCTCACCCGCTCTTTTATAAATAGTTTGTTTTCCTCTTCTCTGTACTTGGTTGTCTCTCACAAACTCTCGATCTCCCAGAAAGATCCACATGCGTCGTCTGCTGGCAACAGTGAGGCTTGGTCTGCTGCCTGCCCTTGTGTTCGAGGGCAAGGTCAAAGGTCACCGGCATGTCGCGGACAATATGGAAGTCAAACCGCTGATCACGGACACGGAGGCTTTTCTTGCAGGTTCTGCATTGGGTTGTGGGAATTTCTAGATTTTGCTTTTATTTTGTTTTCCATTTTCTCTTTTCTTTTCTTTCTAATCATTAGCTTGTAAGATGCGGTTTGCATTTCGTGCATACATAAATACATCTTACAAAACGATGTAAACTTTGGCGTTAATATAATATGAAAACCCGGTAAGATACATCACTCATGGGTGTCCATAGTAGGTATTATGTCTTCTAGCTTCACTGCTGTCAGTTATGAATACACAAACACTCATTAATGCCTTCATTTACTGTCTATCTACATATATATCTATCTATCTATTCTCCCGAGTTCGAATCCTGGCTGTTGCGTTTCCTACTGGTTGGGTCGGTGTCAGTATAATGAGTCATGGTATCCCCGCCCTGTCTCGTGTGTGGCAGCACATACAATTGTTAGACGTCCGTCTTGGGGCCCGTCCACAATATAGCCTATATAGTGCTGCTGTTGGACGTTAAACCAAACAATCCCAACTTTATCTATCTGTCTATCTATCTATCTATCTATCTATCTATCTATCTATCTA